>BQNB010069620.1:0-33422 GCA_026074375.1 Tanacetum coccineum | reverse complement strand
TCACATTCCACCGTAAAGTCTTTTGAGAAATCAAGTAAACGCATAACCGGAGTAGATATTAAAGTTTGTTTCAACTTCTGAGAGTGTGTCAAGGCCTCAATAGACCAAAGGAAACCGTCTTTCTTAGTGTGGGCTGTGAGTGGACGGGCTATCATCCCATAATTGCGAACAAAACATCTATGGTACCCTATAAGCCCTATAAAACCACGGACTTCCTTCACAAAAGTTGGAACGGGCCATGATTGGATTGCTATGATTTTTTCTTGTTCCACATGTACTGCTGCAAAAGTAATAAGATGACCCAAAAACATAACTTAGCGGAAAATAGATGATCATGGAGCAATGTGAGGGCCTGCTCCAAATGATCCATGTGTTGATCCATACTCTGATTGTAAATTAATATATCATAAAAAAACAAATATAAATCGCCTCAAATACGGTCTGAATAAATCATTCATTACCGATTGAAATGTCGAGGGAGCATTGGTCAGCCCGAATGACATAACTTTAAATTCATAGCGACTTGAATGGGTTTACCCTGATTTGGAAATACCCAGATCACAAATCAAGTTTGGAAAAAATTGTTGCACCATATAACTCATTTAAAAGTTCATCAATATGGGTATGGGGTATTTGTCGGCCACTGTGATTATGTTTAAGGCACGGTAGTCCACACAGATACGCCATGTGTAATATTTCTTCTTGACCAACAAAACCGGGCTTGAAAATGGGCTAGTACTAGGCTGTATAAACCTGGCTATTAAGAGTTCATCAACTTGCTTCTCAATTTCAGTTTTTGGGAATGAGGGTAGCGGTATGGTCGGATATTAGGTGGGGTGGAATTAGGTAACAAGAGAATAGAGTGGGAAGTAGAACGGAAAGGAGGAAGGGTGGTAGTTTCATGAAATATCCCTTGATATTTTATCGATTAATGGTTATAACTGATTATGTATGTGACTCGCTAAAACTTACTCCTTAAAACTTATCTATATATGATATAAATACATAGATAAATGTAAACATAGATAAACACAACAAGGGACAAAATCATGCGAGATCAATGAAACCGGAAGCAGTATAGAGTGTTCCCGGGTCGTTATGTCCCAACGAGGCTAGAGATGGAAAATCGAAAGACGATTGATGATTGATGTTTGAATATGACAAGGATGTGATTATGATTGGGCACTAGACCTAATTAGCAAAAGCACACAAAGATAAGCAAGGAAAATAAGCTAAAACAAGCATAAAAGCTAGAAATGAGAAAACACTAAAACTTTAAAAGCTAAAACACAAATAAGCTCAAATAAGCTTAAGACAGACAAATAAGCTAAACTAACTCTAAATAAGCAAATTCAGCATGCAATTAAGCTAAATTAAACAAGAGAAACACAACAGTACTAACAACAGTACTAACAGTATTAACTACCAGTACTAACTTGGAGTTAGTACTGCTAGCTTTAAGTTAGTGCTGTTAGCTTTAAGTTAGTACTGCTAGGCTAATAAAATACAAAGATACAAGAAATAAGCAAATAAGCTAAAACAGAAGTTTAACTACCCAAAATAAGCACTTAAGCATAAGAATAAGCAACCAGAATAGACTATAATGATAAATAAGCTAGAAAACTAAAACTGATGAACTCTTAAAATTATTTTGAAAAGGAAAATAAGCTTAAATAAGCTTACTCCTAAAGACAGTAAAGGAAAATGGTTTAATTTACTCTAAAAAACTAAGGAAATCTTAAATAAGCAGAAATAATAAGCTGATAAGCTAAAATGAACCACCAGTACTAACAGTTTTAACTAACAGTACTAACTTGGAGTTAGTACTGCTAGTGTTGAGTTAGTACTGCTACCTTTGAAATCCAAGAAAATGAACTAGCAGTACTAACTTGAAGTTAGTACTGCTTGATTCAAACAGCCCTTAAAGTTTTCAAAAATCATTTTTATTTCAAGCTAATTAAAAACAGATCATCAAGTGACAAATTAAAACACTTATAAGCAGACTTTAATCAAGAATAAGCACTTAAATAAGCCAAATCATTCTAACAGTATTAACTTATATCTAACAGTTTTATCAAATGAACTAACAGTACTAACTAAGAAAGTGATACAAACTATTTTAAAACTAACAATTAAGCAAGATAAGCACTAAACATACTGATAGAGCACAAATAAGTAAACATAAGTAACAAATAAGCACTATAAGCAGTTCTACAGTAAATAAGGAAAACAAGAAAAAGAGTGACTTACAATACCCTTGCTCAAAACAGGGTCAAACAATGAATCTACAAGCTCTAGCTTGCATAAAACAAGCTAGTAGTGTCCATAAGCCCATCCAGAACTGGCTTATCATCCATAAAGTAAGCTGTGGTGTATTTGAGAGTGATTTTTGTGATTTTCTCTTAACTACTTAACTTTTTATTTTTACTTAATGAAAACAGCTTATAAGTAAGCTGTGTTGAGAGCTTTTTGAACACAAAACAATACAATTGAGAAACTTAGCACTTGGAATTGTAAATTGACTTAAAACTCAAATTTGCATTAAAACTTGAAAATGTTACAAAGCTGAAAGTAAAAGCTGTAAGTGACTGAAAATAAGCTAAGTTATAAAAAACTAACAACTAACTAGTTTCTAACATGCCTCAAAGGCTTACAAAAGGCTCTTTTATAGTCGAAGTCTTCTTCTCTTGGACTTGGGGAGTTATAGGGTGGAATGATGGATGTAGCAGTGTAAAAAAAGTAATTGGGGAGCCTGAAAAACAGGGAGCTGGCTGGTTTGTGTATTGTCGGGAGAAAGGTATAAAGTAGGTGCTGTGACAGAGAGGGTGAAGATGATTAAGGGAATGTTTGGCTTTTGTATCAAGAAAAGCCCCTCACCTACAACTTATCTACTTTTCATTTCCTTTTTACACCCCTTTTTTTTTCTTTCTTTTATAAATGAAGTTCCAAATTGGCATAAATCACCCCTGCCGTTGATTCCTTAATAATATAACTTAGGTTTGGCATTTTTAGACCCTCAATACATTTTTCCCTGCTTTTTTCTTCTCGAGATGACTTGACCTTTGATTGGGCCTTCGTCGTTCACACACTTTCATCCTGTGCTCGTTTGTTCGTTGCTTTTTGCTGGTTTTTTGTCTTTTTGTGAGACATACCCGTACCTGCAGCAACACAAAGTAGCAAAAACAAGCATAATTTGGGCAATTTTTGATCCGTTTTTGTAGTTTAACCCGTTTTTTTAAAGGTACAAGGCATGTGTTATTAAGCACATACCAACCATACCCTTTAAGCTTCTGCTTCTGATCTATGATTTTTTCTTTGAATCATTAGAGTAGTCCTGATGACAACACCAGTTGGTGTTCTTAGTAATTAACCCTTCCTCATGCAGTGTACATCATCTGATTCATCATTATTTGTATCTTTCAATTTAACAAGACGTTCCATCGAGTTGCAATGCATCTGTCTTGCATCTTCATGTTCATCTGCCTTAGTTTTGCTGAATATAATTCCCTAACTTGAGAGCTACCTTTAGATAAGGTATTATGTTATCATCAACTGTGATTGAACTTCTCTTCTTTGGAGTAGTGGTAGTCTTCTTTCCCTTTCCACCTTTACCTCTTCCTTTCTTTTGAGGTACCATGCCAATGGATAAGGTAATGTAGGTCTGATAAGCTTCTGAGTTCTTGATCTCCTCATTCACCATCGTATCTAGAATAAGCCATCCATATACTTGTGTAGCTTTCACATTACCAATTAAACTTCAATCTTCCTAATACACCATCATCCTTAATTGTGTTGACATATGAACCATGTTACATGGAAATGGAAGTGTATGATAATTTTGAAAAATCTGAGGTAGGTCATGATTTCATGTCTCTTAGAGTTTTAACTGCTTGTTGTCAATTTGGTATTGGAAGTCTTCCCAAATTAACGCATCAAAATCAACATTCTTCTTGTGGAACTGACCCCACAAGATTTAAACTCTTGATTGTCGGAGTTTGTCATTACTGGACCATTTCCCAGATAGACACTTGTTGATGATGGTTGCTAGGGTTCTCCAAGGTTAATGCATGTAATCAACAAACATCCCTGAGAGCTGTTTCAGTTGACCCTTGTATCCCAGTTCACTGAGGAAGGTAACCAGTAAATCATGAGATGGAGGTGCAACGAACTCCTCGTCTGGGACTCTTGGGAAAATGCGAAGAATTTTATTAAATAGTTCGACATTAACTTGAAACTTTTTGTAATCCATGTCAAACTGATAGAAGGAAGATTTCTTGACCTTTTTTTACTGCAAACCAGAATTTGCTCTGCATAAGATTTTCAGAACAATAACAAGTAATGAGTAAAGGCATTGTATCATGGAAATTCCTAGATGAAATCCTTGAAGACAAGATACGAATATTCCTTTGTGTCAACGTGTGTATGATATCCTCAAGTTTGCTTGATCCAATCTTTGACTATCTATCATCAATGGGGAACCGAATTCCTCATCCAGCGCTTAATTGACTTTCTTCTTGATTCATGACTTAAGCTTAAAGAATAATCCAATACAGTTTAATGACAAGACCAAATAAATAAAAAAATATAATATTATATATATATATATCACTGATTAGATAATATATCCTTGTTGCTGTTTTTGTTTTAGAAGAATTTGAGTGTTTATGATTCAAGCAATTAAGTCCTGTTTTTGACAAAATTGATAAAAAAAAGTCGAACTAAAGTCAATGCAAACAAGTCAATTTTTGGGTCACACTATTTCAATGTCATAATTGTTGTTTTTACTCAAAATATGTCACATTTCTCCGAATAAAGAAATTTGTCCATATTTCGCTGATTAAAGAAAAAATTGACATAATTTCACTTTTGAAAAACTGACATATTTTTGCGAGAATAAAACAACCTGTCAAATAACGAAGTTTAAGCTTATATCATACATATTTCAAATAAAAAGACACAGACATATTTCAAACTAAAATAAAGACCATATTCGCAGACTAAAACAATGACATATTTCACTTTCTGAATCCTGAGCATATTTTGCAGTCTAAACTAAAACTAGACATATTTTGCATTCTTGAGCACTCAACATATTTCGCAGAATTCATAGCTCTCAAACATAAATTTTTGACAACTTTTATCATTCAAACCTTATTCACAAACAACAATAATCACTTAAGAGTCATAGTAAACTCATTACTATCAAGAATTAACTACTTTTAAGACCTACTCCATCACTTCGAGCATAAGACTAGGATTTTCACCTTTCTTTTAAGCTACAATGCATCTAGGGATCATCATGAGCATTTCTAGAGGACTTACTACCACCTACAAACTTCTTAAGCATAAAACATACATTGAAATATAACAATTTGCACATTTCACAGACAATAACTCAAAAAATCAATACAAGAATTCCTAGATACCTTAAACATGTTTTCATGCACAGGACACTTAATAACCAAGCTATAGAATCTTAAACCTTTGAACACACAAACAGTTTACAAATTACCACCAGTTTTGACCATAAGAACAACATATCTAACAAACGATTTTAATCTTTAATAAACTCTATATAGAGCTTCTTAATCAACCCTACATAAAACAAAAACGCCGAACACTAATTAACTCGATCACAACTTTTGATCCTATGAACCCTAAATTCAAATTTAGGGTTTTTCGAATGAATGAGCTGAACAAATCTAATACCTATTTATAGATAAAGTATAATGAGATTAAAACAAGTTTCTAGTTTACCTTCAAGCTTGAAAATAGATTATGATTCTTGTTTATGAATGGTGAAAAATGTGACGATGGAGGGGAAATGAGTATAAGAGTTTTCTTATTTTGTGAAATGTGACAAATACACATTTCGCTCCTTGAGGTTAGCAGGTTTATTGTTTACCCTTTTTGGCGAGTTTAGTCCCTATTGTTTGCAATGTCTTTCATTTCCCTTTTTTATATATTAATATCATCATCACATATACATGAAAAATACTTAAATCTAGAGAGAAAGAGGATGTTTTAGAGAGAGAAAGAAATGTGTTATAAAAGAGAGAAAATGAGAGGATTACGCATACACCAAAATATAACCAACACCCTCCTAACAAGCTAGGAGGATGGTATTTATACCAAACACTAGGACGACCCTTATGGGCTTTATATTAGGCCTTGTTGGGCCGAACTAAACAACAAATGGGCTTTAAGCCTGTACCTTAGGTCTAATTAGCTTAGAAAATTCCTGTAGACTAATGTTTTCCTATACAAGCTCAGAATAACTAGTACCATCCACCTACTAAAAAAAAATGAGCAACAATCTCCCCATATGGGTGGTCTTGTAATAATGGCTTCACTACTTGTGACGTTTAGATCTTGGAGCCTTGTGTACTTGGGAATTCTTTTGCAGTTCCTTTTGCATACTTGTGATCTTAGATCTTGATCTTGATCTTGATCTTGATATCTTTATCTTTTAAACTTGATATCTTGATCTTTAGCCTTATGATAATCTTGGATACTTCTTGACTGGTGCACTACTACCCAACATAACTCATTACGTTTTAGACCACACTAAAAGTTTAACAAACTCCTCAACATAGACCTTGTGACTTGATCTACTTGTAATCATGGACTTGATGTTCTTTGAGGAAGTTCTTATTTATTAGAGCTTGTGGAAGTGTATCTTTGAAATTTAGAGCTTTCTTCAAGTTTTAATTGATGCCTTGAATGTATCCTTGATCATTGAGTATGAGCATGTAGCCTTGACTGCGACTCAGCTGAAATGTGGTAGTTACGCCATCGACTAATCTGCATGTATAGTTAGTAATAAACAACATTATGACAATTATAGTCTTGCCCCATTTGTTCACTTTTAGGTGCTATAACTATCGTTCCCCCATTTACATTATAAATTAATGTACCGTGATAATCAGGTAGATTCAAAGAATCACCTTGACAAGGTTCCAGCTCACAGTGTTGGGATTCTCTAACTCGATAAGCATCAATATTCATCATACTTTCTAGTATTTCATTACTAAAATGTCCTCAAGCCGACAACACGATAAGAGTGAATCAGTTAGTTACTATCTGACTGATTGAGTCGTCAATTCGTGTTCAGTCTTCCCATGCCCAGATGCCCTTTTGAGGCTGCCACAATAGACATGAGATCAAAAACTTGTTTGAAATTCAATTGACATGTTAATGAATAAAGATTGTTGAACATAACAAAAGTTTTATGTTTCAAAAAGCATCTGTTAATTCTCCTTAATTCACACAGATTATATTTACGTCTATGTTGGACTCTTGTACAGCTTGTGTTCTTGATGATGAACATAAAGTGTATATGGAATTGTGTCATAAGCGATTTTGATTGATCTCCGTGCTCTAGGACTCTAATAAGTGCTACTTTTGTTATTTGATACGAGCTTGAGCTGAACTGCCACCTTTTCAATATCAATCAACGATCTCAAAGTGAGAAAGCCTGATAGAAATGTTGTACTCCGTAATAGAAATGAACAAACTTCTTTAAGAAACCTAATTAGCTGGGAGTTGTGCAATTGCATCCACGGGGTCCATTATTACTTTTGCTTCAATAACCAGAATCATCATTGTGATTACCGATAGATTATGCATTGACCCGGTTTCTGCCTAAGATTGTATGGAGGGCTTCTTTCTTTACACCCTTTATCCTTACATTTCTTTTTAATTCTTCAACCCCTTCAATGTTAAACCAATGCGTCTTCATTATCACCATGTTTGGTTTTGTGGAAACTAGAAGGGGGGGGGGGTTAAATAATATACATGTTTGTTTTATGTATTAAATGTGAGCTATCAAATATTTAGATTTCGAGTTGTATTATAAAACCATTCACATATAAACAAATAATATAAACAATCTAAACTAAAGCAAAATAGACAATTACAATAATATGAAAGAGAATAAGGAACGGAACAATCAAACCAAGATACGCCAAGATTTTAAGAGTGGTTCTGCTAACGAAGCACCTCTTCTCCCTACTCATGAACTCCTTGAGTAACCTACTCAGATTCACTATGATCATCAAGCACCCTTTGGCGGGAGAAAACCATTTCACCCCACACTTCGTTTACATATTTTCCATACTAAAATAAATGTCGAGTCCTAATCTTAGCGTAGAACCAACTACCACTTCACAATCACTAGAACCCTACACGTATCGGAGTTTACAACACAATCTGAATAACTACAAAATACACAAATAATTACAATAGAGATATGGAACTTATAAGAAAAAGAGAGAGAGATCTCAAAATAGCAATATTCGTTCTTGGTCGAATCTGAAATGTTTCTTCTCTTGCACTTGAATGAAGGGAAAAGATGAAAACGTAGGATACGATCACTGAAGAAGCGATCTGAAGAATGTTAGTGATTCAAGAGATTATGAGAGATAAAGAAAAAATTTAGAGAGAGTAAGTTATCTAGAAAAATTCATTGCGAAAGGTCTCGAATTTCTGCAAAAAGTAATGTACCATAATTTTTATAGGTCCGGAAAAATCCACGGTCACTAGGGTGGTCCCCCCCGGCGGTCCAAGATAAATAAGGGTCCCTGCCATGCCTATTCGGGGTCGCCCATAACCGAATACCTCCCATTATTCTCTTATGAGGTGGGGAAGTTGTATCTGTATGAACCTTCCCTTTTGGGGTAAATTTGAATTTCAAATTTTTATTTAAAAAAAAAACATTTTTATTTAATTAAAAATATTTTGTAAAATTATTTTGTGAAATATCCTTTTGTAAAAAATGAGATGAAAAGAGAAAAATATTTTCTTGATCACTAATCATGCTTAATGATTTGTTTGTCCATACCTTAAATGATTACTAATCACTTAGAAATGAAATTTTACATAAAAATTGTGTAATCGTTTAGATTTTATCGTAATGTTTTACATTTTGTATTTATCAAAACGATGAGAGGTCAAAAATATAAAAATGATTTTGACTTTATTTGTATTAACAATCCCCCTTTTTGATGATGACAAAATATAAACTAATTTTGGTACAAATTAAAAGTGAAACACATTATTAACATTTTTTTTATTTTTTTTTGTTCCATTATTCTCCCCCATTTTGCTAATTCAAAAAAGATGATCTTCGAGTGGTTGTAGAAAATCGAAATTGACGATAACAAACTCCCCCTTGATTAGCTCCCCTTTCTGTGGCACCAATGATCAATTTCTTACCAAAAAATGTTTTGCACAAAACAATGTTTAGAGTACAAAGGGCAAGTACAAATATCTTTTAAACAACACATTAGATTCAAGTCACCCAAAAGAGAGTTTCATTCAAAAATTGAGAAACTCATACAATAGCAAGTGCAATTAATACATTCATAAGATAAAACTAAAGCTAATACAAGAAGAGACAAATTCATACTATATTTGTATGAATCATTACAATATAAAGTAGATAATCATGAAATAAAGACATAATAAGGCATAGATCTACACTAGTGGATTCTTGAAATGTAGAAGATGCCATAATCAAAAGGTCGATGGTTAATTATTTAGATAGATTAATCATATGAGAATGATTAATTAAAGAGGGAAAAGGAGGGGGTTGGTGACACATGATTTATAAGGGTGCGAGTTTGAGGTATTGGACGGGTGAGAAGAAAGTGAATGAAGATGATTTCATTTTTTAAGGAGTGAAATTGGTGTCTAGAGAACTTGCAACAATGACAAAAACTTAAGTGAAAATAAACTTGAGCATGAGAAGGATGATGAATTAGTTGCAAGGGGTGGTGAATGTTGTGTCTAGATAGTCTGAATTGGAAGGGTTAGTGTGGAATCAAGGATGGTGAAAGTTGTGAAATTGTTGATCATTTTGAACTCTTAAGGGATTAGTATTAGGTGGTGAAGGAGATTGTAAATAGACTCTTGAGGAAGTGGAGGTGAGTCTTTTTAGGAAGAACGTGATGATTTTGGAGTGGATGTCTTGCATTTCCATACTTGTCTTACCGACATTCCTGGTTTTCTAGAGAAGTTAAATGGTGTGTTTAGAGCAAGACATCGATGATGAAGAAAAGGAGGATAAAAAGGTGAAGGTGTAGTAAATTATGAGAATTGGATGATTTAAAAATTATGGAAGATGAAAGATAAAATGGCAAAGCATGGTTTGGAGAGAAGTGGATGCAAAAAATGGAATACTAAACAGGGAAAAGCCAGCTGGAGGGTGTATGTAGAGAGGGTCAAAGATACAACAAGAGAGCAAACTTAAAATTTTCGTTCCCATCCCTGGCGCAGTATCCATATTATCTAGTCGGTCCCAAAATATATTAGGGCCGCCGAATGATTTTCTGGGGCCATTTTCTAAAAAAATGAAATTTCTAGTTTTTTTCTTTTTATAAATCCAGTGATTTAGGCACCTACCAAAATTTCAAGAATCCACAATTTTTCAATGCACTAATTATGTGGTACTAAACTAGCAATACCAAAACATTTATGCAAGTAAGAAGCAATGTATTACAATGGTCACATACTAAATTTAAGCTAAACATAAAGCGTTAAAAGGAAGATATAAAATGGAGAGAAGTCATCCAAATCAAATGTAATTGTCATTTGCCATTCCTAGTCCTAATAATGTATTAAAAAAATAATGTATTAAATAATAATAATAATAATTTAAAAATAATAATAATAATAATAGTCTCAAATAGTTATGCCAACATGTTCACTTGCGTTCTCTACCCATCATGTTACTTGCAAGCTTGCCCAAATGACCTTAACCCTTCCCGGTAATCATCTTGTTGGTGAGTATTAAAAGATTTCTAGTTTCTAAAGAGATAGGATTTTTCAAGTTATGACTTTCATGGGAGGGTTTGGACAAACTCTAGAGACAATAATGGACTGAGGGGGAGATGTTTTTAGACGTAAATAATAAATGGAATGAATGATCATTGTTATTTTCATCAAAGGTATCATCCAACGTATGAGATGAGGAATAGATGATTTAAAGTGGTGAAGGAGCGCTAGCATTTGATTTCATGAGGTCTTTCTTGCACGATCTGATCGCAGCGACTTTCTCTCATTCATAGGAGTGAACGGGATTCAAGCCACATCATTGTGAGATGTATGATCAAATTGCTAACTAGAAAGTACGGAACAAAACTCGCAACATGTTTGAAACAATCAAGACAAAAGCCTTCCATAAGGTAGGAGTTCCTTAGGTTTGAGTTTACGTAGTCTTTTCCATTCTTTTGAGAATGAAAAATGCTAGATTGTATCAAGTTGAGGTTTCAATGCAATAAAGCATATGACAAAGACAAGCGGAGACATGATCCTTATGACCTCCTAGACAAATGGCATTTTCAAGAATGATATCAACCCATGGTTTCATATGAGGTTGAATTTCGTAAGTTAAGATTTTGCTTTTGTCGACAACAATAGTTTTCTTGTTAGTACGAGTGACTTGACCTTGTCGAGGAATTTGAATGAAAGACTTGACGACATTTGGAGAAGGGGAAGTGGTTTTATAATGACCTTTACTCGGAACACTTATTGGCAAGTTAGCGAGTGACCACATTCGGTGTTTGACACTATACCTTGGAGAACGGGTATATTTAAGATTTGAATCCAAAATTCTCGAGAATGATAGAAAATACTTACTTGTATAACAAAGTTGACACAAAAAATGACCCGTGGATTATAGTTAAAGTTAGTTGACTATATAGAATTTGAGAACAAAACGAGAACAAATTGTTTCGTTTATGTCAACAAACAATCAAAATAATTTAATTCCCACTAGCACAGATATGACATCATGATAATCAAAATTTGACTTACCACCCTACCCACATTAAATTATCATTTTTACATAGACTTGGAATTATGTTTTGTACTGGTGAATAAATATCAAATTGATATGAATGGAATTGTAGTTTCTGGTATTTGATGATTTAGTGCGGATAGATTTTAAAGGCATTTTTACCTAAAATAAACCAATCAAAATCATATTTTAATATCTTACACATGTGTTGATATTTTGAGTTCATGCCTAGTGTGTGCCTAGATGTAACAAATGTGGAGTAATGATTAACTCGACCTAAAAATTAAAATCTTAATAGTTAATCCAAACGCTTTCTAAGGTTTAATTTTGCCTCAATTCCAAACATGTCGAAAATACATATGAATTATGTATCATCAGAAATTCGTTCATGAAACATTATGCATGTGTTTGAAAATATTTTTAAGTTGTATTTAACATGCAAACAACAATTTTAATTATGTTTCCTAACGAGAGTGACTAGAAAATACAATTGAGATTTTTGGTTCGAAAACTACTTTTTGACAAACTAACTAATGTATCAACATCCTATGTCTAACAGGACGTATTAATTATATATTGTTATACTAGTATTCCTAATTGTTACATTAAGAACGAAAAAATTAAAAATCCCCAATTATACTTTTTAGTGTATCATCATGAACCATTAAACGCAAATTATAATAAAAAGATTGAAACGACTTAACCATAAATGATGTTGATGATGTAATGAAATATTGAAAGTTTTGAATTTTATCATCCAGTTAGTGTTTTAATCAATGATTTTAAGTTTTTAGGTTGTTTCAGTCGTGTTCGTCGCTTAAGAGAAGAAAAGGGGTGTTTTTTTATGTTTTAAGAAAATTTTTCACTAAGTGTAAAATATGGTGTCTGCTGTTTGCGGACTCCCCCCCCCCCCATAGTTTAATAGGCTGTCCAAATATATATGGGGGGCCGACGGGGGAACTGGGGCCGCCCTCATCAAATGCGTTTTGGAAGCACTTAGTTTTGATGAAAATATGTATAAAGAGGAGTGACGTTTTAATTTGCAATTCACGAATTAAAAATGCTTAAGGTACTTCGGATGAAGTATTTAAGTTGTCACGACACAGAATAGAACACGGACTAGAATTGATACAGAAGAAGGAGAAGCGGACTAATATGATTTATGGAATGTGTTCCATCATTCCTAAACCAAGACGTATATAGTTAAACGATTCACGTTAAAGGGCTTTCGTAAGAATGTAGGCTATGTTGTCGACGGACAACACTTTTTCGATTAAGTTATTCCTTTCTGGACATTATCAACGAAAAAAGTGGGATGACAAATTTCGATGTGTATGGGTTCAAGAATGTTTGCCACAGTTTTTCTAAGGTAAATCGCGCCTTTAATTGTCGCACATGATCGGAGATAATCGGTCGAGTCGAATGTCCATATCCGATAAACTTGTTTCATTCCATAATTGCTTGTTGACATCCTTTCCCTTCACGCTCCTCCCCCCCATACGTAATCGCGTTGGTAGTGGGATATAGCAAGAGCGGTTTTGTTTCTTCGAGAACCAAGATGTTCAAACACATACCTACAAACGTACATAATACGCTAGAGGCTCTTTCAATCCACATAATCTCCTGCATGATCAGAGTTGGCATATACTACTATTTCTATGCCAGTCCCCTTAGGATATCATAATCCTAAGTGCATAGTGCCTTTAATGTATCATAAGATACGTTTAACCGCTTCAAGGTGAGAGGTTTTGGGAGCTTCTTAGAAGAGGGCACAAAGGCAGACACTAAACATGATATCGGGACTACTTGCCATTAGGTATAATAAACTACCTACATGCTCGATACTTGGTACTAATCTATCCGACACCAACACTCTTCGTCTTCGCGAAGATTGGTAATCGAAGGACATGGGGGTTTATCATTGGTTAAGAATCTTATTAATTCCAAATTTCTTATGATTTATTTAATATATTTAGTTAGAATAAAGAAAATACCATTATGATGGACTTAAAAACTCATGGAACTAAAGGAAGTTACTTACTCGTGTCAGCTCATGTACATAATGGAAATTATGCTAAATAGTTTAGTTACTTCGTAGAAAACGTTAACCACTAACTAGTTAAACCTTTAGTAAAATAATAGTACTGATAGCATAAAGTTATTTGCTATATAATAGAAGTTAAGACTGCTTAGTGTTGAAGACTAATATAAGCTAAGTAGTTAGTTAGCCTGTTAGTAATAAAAGATAGAACTGATATAACAAGTTTCTACTATAGAATAATATTAGTAACTTCTAGTATTTTTTCTAATGTTACTACTTCATCATTTATAAAAGATGCTAGCTGGTTGAAAAAGATTACACCTGTTTGAAGACTATTCTACTGTCAAGAGGCTAAAGACGAATAAAGGATAGTAAAGAATTTATTATGGGAGACCAATGAATATCGAGGAAAGATAAGTGTTGCGAAATTAAAGTACGAAAATAAACATCATGTATATTTAGAAGATTGACATTTATGTTTAGAAAAGATTGATATAATCTTAGAATGTATTGTAAGCCGACTGAGGGACTCCTTAGTCTATAAAAGTAGCACGATGGCATTAAAAACAGATATCATAAAAACACACAGTCGTATCATTATCGTGTATAAAAACAGGTTCTTCTTATTCAAAGCTTTTCAACAAGCTCTGATACCACTTGTTGATCCCACTTCAATAGATCGAATTCCTTAAACGTGTTTAAGGATAAGTTATATTAGATAAATCTAACACAACTATAGTAAAAACTTTGTTTGAATGTATTAAAAATTATGCGAAATTTAATCTTTAATATTAAGAAGAATTATCAATGAAACAATAATTCAAAACAAACAAGCTCCAATATTATTAATGATAATAATACGAATACTCTCAAAGTATTAGGGTTACAAAGACCTTGAAGCTATGAATTATACGACTAAGATTGATTTTTGGTTTTGGTACGTATATAAGTCTATGCCCTAGGACCTCCATTTATACACCAAGGAGTCCTACTCGACTTACAATACTTTCCTAAGTATATAAAATCTTTTCTATAAATAACTAATACATATCAAGTAAGCAGTACTAACAAACAGTACTAACTTACACTAGCAATACTAACTTAATACTAGCAGTACTAACTACTTAGAATATTTTTTTGAGCAGTAGTAACTCTTCAGCAGCATTAACTTCAAGCAATCTTTGTATTAGCCGTAGTAACTTTCACTAGCGGCATTAACTTTTGTACCAACAGTACTAACTTCTTGATATGAGCAGTACTAACTTCATTAGAGCAGAATTAACATAAACTTGAGTAGCAGTAATATTTACAGCATCAAGAAGACTTTTAATCCCAACAGAAGATGTTTGCCAACTGGTATTCCGTTCTGACAAAGTAAAGCTTGACGACTCCATTCTCTACTTGCTCTTTTATAAAGTGATATCTGATGTTGATATGCTTTGATCGAGAATGTTGAACATTGTTGTTGCATAAGGTAATAGCGCTTTTGTTATCACAGTACATTGGAATTTTATTAAATCCAAGGCCATAGTCGGTAAGTTGTAATCTCATCCAAAGGACTTGAGCACAACAGCCGAACAAGGCAATATATGTTGGGAATTATATTTGAGTTGATAAGACAAAACAAGAATGAAACAAGAAGGACTTAAAGGAAAATGACCTAAATTGACAATAAGAGATTCTTCAAGTTGGTAGAGTATATTCTACAAAAGATGGAAGATATCAGAAGATACTAAAAGATATGCTCAAGAAGAATAAAGATAAAGATTAAAAGATTTAGTTTTCTTATTGTATTTATTATGTTTCCTTGTAAACCTAGATATCTCTAGTATATAAAGAGATATAGGTTATAGGTTTTAAACATATAGAAAAGTGTGTGTGTGTGTATACAAGAAGATGTAGACGTCTAGTATAAAGTTGGTGTAGCCTCAAGGTAATCAAGGTTTTCCTTGATCCCTGTTACAGTTTGTTGATGTAACCGTATTATCTTGATCAAATAATATTGGGGTTGTGGTAAATGTTTGGTAAAACCTTGTTCTTATGTTTATTCCGCTGTGCAAATTGTTAACTTTGTTATTGTTAATCTTAGATAAGTTCTAATTAAACTGAGCTTAAACGATCTAAGGGGTTCTAACAAACTCTACAA
Organism: Tanacetum coccineum; assembly: GCA_026074375.1. NCBI lineage: Eukaryota > Viridiplantae > Streptophyta > Magnoliopsida > Asterales > Asteraceae > Tanacetum > Tanacetum coccineum. Next base: position 17,435 of record BQNB010069620.1, on the reverse strand, counting down.
GTGGTATCAGAGCTTGTGTTCTGAAACTTTGATCTAGAAGAAACTAACAAGAAGAATAATTTAATCACAAGAAAGAGATGGCTCCTATGACTCAGAGGTATACACTGATAAAACTTGCTCTAAAACTTGTTTGAAAAACTATGAAACTCTTAAGAAACAATATGATGATTTGGTTGCTAAACAACATCAAACTGAATTTAAGGCAATTACTTATAAAAGAGGACTAGATACTGTTGAGGCACAACTTGTCACATATAGGAAGAATGAGGTTCTTTTTAGTGAAGAAGTCGCTGTCCTTAAAAGAGAAGTAGGAATCAAACAATATGAAATTAATATGCTTAAAACAAAGTTTGAAAAAGTTAAGCAAGAAAAAGATGCTATTGACTTTAAAATTAAGAAATTTGAAAAGGCCTCAAAAGACTTAGATCAGTTGTTAGGAAGTCAGATAACTGACAAAAGTAAAAAGGGTTTTGGATATAGTGCAGTTCCTCCACCTCATCCTTTAATTTATAATAGACCTAACAAGTTGGATCTGTCTTATTCTGGTCTTGATGAATTCAAAGAGCCTGCATTCAAAGGCTATGGTCCTAAGTGTAATAAGAAAGAGTCTAATGTGGTTTGTGATAAAGAATTAGATAATTCTAAGGAAAATTCTGATAAGTCTTTGGTAAAAGAACAAGTATCACAGGTCAAAAGTAGCTTTGTTGAAGGTTGTGGGTCTAACACTAGTAAGAGTGTTAGTGAAGTAGAACCTAAAGAAGTTAGGAAGAATAATGATGCTCCAATTATTGAGGATTGGGTGTCAGATGATGAGGAACAAGATGAGTCTAAGACTAAGCCTGAAAAGAAAACTGTTATTCCTACTGCTACTGTAATAGAAAAAACAGTTAAGAAGTCAGTTAGGTATGCAGAAATGTATAGATCACAAAGTCCTAGAGGGAATCAGAGAAATTGGAATGGTCAGAAGTCCAATCAACTAGGTAGTGAATTTGTGATGTATAACAAGGCTTGTTTTATTTGTGGGAGCTTTAATCATGTGCAGAAAAATTGTACTTACCATCAAAAGAAAAAGGGGGTAAGTGGGAACAATTACAACAGGGTGGATAATGACTATTATGCCAAGACCTCACACCATAGAACCCACAAAAATATGACTCCAAGAGGAGTTTTGCTGAGAACTGGCCTAAAACCTCTTAGTACTGCTAAGTCAGTTTATACTGCTCACCCAAAACCAACAATGCATTGTGCTAGACGAAAGACTCATTTTTACAAATCAGCACAATCTACTGTCCAAAGGCCCTTTTATAAGAATCCAACATTAACTAACAGGCATTTTAATCATAAGGTTAATACTGTTAGGCCTAGAATAGTTAATACTGCTAGGTCATACAGAACACTTGTTAATACTGTTAGGCCCAGAGTAGTTAATACTGCTAGGCCAAATAGAACATCAGTTAATGCTGCCAGGGCAAATGGGTTCAATGCTGTTAAGCCCTTAGCATGTTGGGTTTGGAGACCTATCAAACCTAATAGTGCATCAATCACTTTGAACATATATAACTACATTGATGCACGGGGCAGATCCAAGTCAGTAGTGGCTTAGGTCCCAAAAGGAATCTAATTTCCATATTCTTTTGTGCAAGACAAGCCACAACATGATGATAAAGGATTTGTTGACAGTGGATGCTTAAGGCACATGACTGATAACATAGCTTATCTCTTTGATTTCAAGCAGTTTGATGGAGGTTATGTTGCATTTGGAGGAGGTGCATATGGTGGTAAAATTTCTGGTAATGGAACTCTTAAGACTGATAATCTTGATTTTGAAGATGTATACTTTGTCAATGAGTTAAAATTCAATCTTTTTATTGTATCACAGATGTGTGACAAAAAGACCTATGTCCTTTTTACAGATACTGAATGTCTTGTCTTGTCTCAAAATTTTAAGTTGCCTGATGAAAATCAAATACTTCTTAAAATTCCTAGAATAGACAATATGTACAGTTTTGATATGAAGAACATTGTTCCTAAAGAAAGTTTGACTTGTCTTGTTGCAAAGGCTACATTAGATGAATCAATGCTTTGGCACATAAGACTTGGTCATATTAATTTTAAAAACATAAATAAGTTAGTCAAGGATAATCTAGTAAGAGGATTGCCTACAAAACGTTTTGAAAATGACCAAACCTGTGTTGCTTGTCTTAAAGGGAAGCAACACAGAGCTTCTTATAAGTCCAAAGTTCTGAATCCTATTACTAAGCCTTTATTTATGCTACATATGGATTTGTTTGGTCCAACCTTTGTGAGTAGCTTGATGCATAAGAAGTATTGCTTAGTAGTCACTGATGATTATAGTAGATTTACATGGGTTTTCTTTTTAACAACTAAGGATGAAACCAGTGAGATCCTTAAGCGCTTTATCAAAGAAATAGAAAACCTAGTGGATAAGAAAGTGAAAATAATCAGAAGTGATAATGGAACAGAGTTTAAGAACAAAGTTATGGATGATTTTTGCAGAGAAAAAGGTATTAAGAGAGAATATAGTGTAGCTAGGACTCCTCAGCAAAATGGTGTTGCTGAGAGGAGGAATAGGACACTCATTGAGGCTGCTAGAACAATGTTAGCTGACTCTAAGTTACCTACCACATTTTGGGCTGAAGCAGTTTCTACTGCTTGCTATAAGTGAGTGCATACTTGCAAAATAACAATCATCATATTATTCAAAGAATTTCATAGTTCATGAATTTTTGAAATAAGTATTCTCAAAGTCCCACAAGATCATAACCTAGTTGAGTTTTTCATGGAACCTATTCCTTATCACCAATGGTGATTGTTGTGGATAAGACATTAGTATTTAACCAGGATCGTCATGCATTGATCTTATTTGGTATTTGGATAAGGAACTGTAAGCAGTTGTATTAAACAATGAATTGACATACGTGGTATGATCGTTTTCATTTATACTACTGTGTTCTATATTTGCATGTTTAAATCCTTTAATAAATTTATTTGTTCTAAACTATGTCCATTGCCAGTTGACAATATGGGAATATTGTTAAGATAAGGCAAATGTGAGTGTTTGGTTGTATTCTGAAGAATATGTAAAGATGATTCTGCCAACTTCATATATTATTCAATGAGGTTAAATATTGGATACCCCACATCTGTTAATAACTTTATGGATCAGCGTCATTGGGTGCATTACACACATGGTGAAAGTTATGTTTATCCTCAGACTTGAGATGCAAGCAGGTTTTGCATGTATGGATGGAATTTCTTGATTCTAGTCTACCACTACACTGTCAAAAGGTAGTTATAAAGACTACTTTTAGAAATGTTTTGAAATACATGACAGACACTTGTAGTTAAAAGACAACACTGGAGAAGAACCAAAAGTTGATTTGGGGAACACATTTCAAATTCCTTATTGTTTTCCTAACCACTCAGAATACAAGAATTCTTAAAGATCATCCCATTGACAATGTGTTTGGTGAAGTGCAGTCAACAGTCGTCAGGGACAAGAAAAATGTCAAAACTACTTCTGAAACTAAGGGTTTATTGGTGATGTGTTGAGCTGTATAACACATGATACCCTAATTATTGTTATAGTGCTGTTTCCTTTCATAGAGTTGGAACCAAAGCCTTTGCTAAATCCTCTATTGTTTATCCTAGGTGAAAGCAATGTAGGAAGAACTTCTGCAATTCAAACTTCAACAACTTTGTATACTGGTGGATCTCCCTAATGGAAAGAAGGCCATTGGAACAAAATGGGTCTTTAGAAACAAGAAAGATGAAAAGGGAATTATGATTAGGAACAAAGCAAGGTTAGTTACACAGGGTCATAGACAAGAAGAAGGTATTGATTATGAAGAAGTGTTTGCTCCTGTGGCAAGAATTGAGGCAATAAGATTGTTTTTGGCTTATGCTTCTTTTATGGGTTTTCTGGTATATCAAATGGATGTAAAGAGTGCTTTCTTATATGAAACCATAGGAAGGGAAGTCTATGATACTCCAACCACCTGGATTTAAAAATCTGACCCTCCTGACCAAAGTTTACAAGGTGGTCCAGGCACTTTATGGTTTGCATCAAGTACCAAGAGCATGGTATGAAACTTTAGTAATATCTTTTGAGCTATGGGTTTAAATGGGGCAAGATAGATCAGCATAATAATTTGAGTCTCAAGGAAGCAAACAGAGTATTTGCTTGTACAGGTTATGTAGATGACATTATCTTTGGATCAAAAACAAAGAGTTATTTAACTGGTTTTGAGAATTTTAATAAAAGATATGTTTCAGATGAGTTCTATGGGAGATCTAACATTCTTTCTAGGATTACACGTACAACAAGAAGGGAAGATGGAATATTATTAGTCAGGACAAATATTAGCTAATTTTTGAATGAAATTCAATACTTTGAATGTGAGTCTGCTCAACTTCCTATTGTTTTGGAAAAATCTTTGGTCAAGGATGGAGATGTTGATGATATTGATATACATCTCTATAGATCTATCATTGGGTCTTTGATGTATCACACTGCATCTAGACCAAATATCATGTTTGCAGTATGTGCATGTGCTAGATTTCAAGTTACTCCTAAGACATCACATCTTTTAGCAGTCAAGAGGATTTTGTAGATATTGAAAGGCAAAACCAACTTTAGGCCTTTGGTATTCTTTGGTTTCCATTTGAATGGTTGCTTAATCATGATAGTGAATCTATGCTGGAGCAACACAACCGGATAGGAAAGTTACAACTGGAGGTTGTCAGTTTTTGGGAAACAGGTTGATATCTTGGCAGTGTAAGAAGCAAACTGTGGTTGCCACTTCTATAACTGAAGCTAAATATGTGGCTGCTGCTAATTGTTATGGACAAGTACTCTGGATTCAAAACCAATTGCTGGATTATGGGTACAATTTCATGAACATTGTCATTGTTGATTGAATATTACAGTACTATTGCATTATTTAAAATCCTGTTCTACTATTCTAACAACAAAAACATATAGAGATTTAGGCATATTTTATAGTGATGGCAACACTATAAGTTAATAAAAATGGTTAAAATTCATACTGTTTTAATGTTGCTGATCTTCTTAAAAAAGGTTTTGATGTAGGCATGAGATTTCAATTACTTGGTCTCAAGTATTGGAATGTTTGAATCCTTAATGTCTATATCTCTTATGTTTATTGTAAAAGTTTTGTTAAAGTATTAATACTGTTTGTGTTCTTTAATTTAATATTACGTTATTTAATTAACACTGTTTAGTTTATACCTAAGACTGTTTGTTAAAACAGTTAGTCATAGTTAATGCTGTCAAGAAGAAAATGTTTTGGATTTTGTATATTTGGCTATGAACTAACATCTGCAGGTAAAGCATGTTGAATACCTAATGTTGAATGCTTCACCTTTTGAAGTAATGTTTAAGAAAGAAGATAATGGTCTTGGTTCATAGTTTTTATCTTTTATTCATGGGTTATGCATAAATATAGATCTTTATGAATTCCCACATGTCTATCTAGTATTTTCTAGTGTGCTTGTGATGAATAGAGGCATGTTGTTGTATAATTATTGAAGATAGAGTTAATGCTGTTAGACTGCTGTTAATACTGCTAGGCAAAAAATTACTACTGCCAGGCAAAAGTTAATGCTGCTGAGATGACATGGGCACCAAAGTTACAACTGTTGACCAAATTTATATCTCTTGAAGCATTGTTTGAGAGGAGGCTACTTATTAATACAACCAAAAGCATGGATGAAAGGATGTGTTATATCATAAGTATGTTCAAAAGAATCAAAAACATCTAGGCATATCAAAAGAGGTCGAGACACCAAGATACCTTAGTCTAGTGGTCCCCCTGACAAAGGTTGGTGATGAGGCTGTCTATAAGGAGTTGGGTGACAGAATAAAAAGGGATGCCACTACTGCTTCTAGCTAAGAAGCAGAGTAGGAAAGTGGTAACATCAAATAAGACCCAATCCATGGCAACACTTAATGAATTAACTCCTTAGGGAATTGGTTCAGGTAGTGGTCCCAGGTGCCAAGATACCATATTGGGGGATGTAGATGCTCAAACTAGGTTTGAGATTACATCTAAACAGTCCATTAATCCACCTCTCTCAAAAGGTTACACACTTGGAAGTGGGGAGGACAGTATGAAACTATTGGAATTGATGGAATTTTGTATACAACTATCATATAAAAACAGAAAGAGTGTCTTGGTAAGCCAAAAGAAATGAGAGATTTTGTGAGCTTAAAGATAGAAAGAGAGATGTGTGCATAAAAACAGAAATGAGTGATTCTGTGAGCAAAAAGAATTGAGAGATAATGTGAGCATAAAAACAGAAAGAGAGTTTGTGTGAATCAAATTTGATGATGAAAGTTGCTTATTGGAATGAAAATTGAATGATTACTGGTGTATTCTTCTTAATGCTGCTCAGTTTCAACTTAATGCTGTTAAGCTTAAGTTAATACTGTTAGGATTAAATTAGTGCTGCCCGTATTTGTTTCTGCTGTTAAGCATATGTTAATGCTACCAGTTCAAGTTTCTGCTGCTGAGAGTGATTTTATAAATACTTCGATTAAGGGTTTCATTTACTTCTTTATTCGATTTTCATTCATTCAAATCCTCTCTAATCATAAACCCTAACTTAATTTTCATCTTTGATCATCAAAATCATTATTATGTCGAGCCCTAAGTTTGCTGAAATGCACAATGTGGTCGCGTTCTTGGAAAAACCCGAAGAAAGTGATGGGTTTGCAGAGATAATTGATTTCCTGAAAGCAAGTTCTGTTCATTATGCTTTAATAGCCAATCCAATCATCTACACATCTTGTATTGAACAATTTTGGGCAACTGCCAAGGTTCAGATAGTTAATGGAGTGGAATGAGTTCAACAGTTCTATGGCTTCTTTGATCATATGTTTGGCAACAAATCAGAAGTTTAATCTGTCTAAGTATATCTTTGATGCAATGGTGAAACACTTAAATGGAGGGGTAAAATTCTTGATGTATCCACGTTTTCTACAAGTTTTCATTACTCAATAACTTGGTAATATGTCAACTCACAAGAAGAATTTTGTTAATCCCTTTCACCCAAATAAAGTTTTTGCCAATATGAAGAGAGCTGGAAAGGATTTTTCTAGGAGAATAACACCCTTATTTGATACTATGATGGTTTAAGTTTCTAAAGAAGTGGGTAAGGATTCAGATCATCCAACTAATTCCACTCAGATACCCATTATTAATCAACCATCTTCATCTTCTCAACCCAAGAAGAAACAACCATCTAAGAAGGCTCAGAGACAGGAGGCATAGGTTCCTCAAGATGAGACAGAGCATGAGGAAAGTGTACCCACACCTTCTAATGATCCACAACCTAGTGGTGAGGATAGCATGCAACTAACTGATTTGATGGTTTTATGTACCAAATTGCAAACACAGGTTCTTGATTTAGAAAAAGCAAAGGATGCTCAAGCAAAGGAGATTGCTGCTTTGAAGAAGAGGATCCAGAGCTTGGAAAGGAAGAAAATGTTAAGACCTACAGGTTTGAAGAGACTCGGGAAAGTTGGTATGTCTAGGAGAGTTGAGTCCTCTAAAGATCAGGAGAGTTTGGGTGCTCCTGAAGATGCATCCAAATAGGGGAGGAGTATTGCAGATATTGATGCTGATGTTGAGGTAACTCTAGTTAATGAAACTTAAGAAAGACAGGATGATGAATTGATGAATTGATGTTTGATACTGGAGTTTTGGATGCTGATGAGATGCCTGTGGAAGCAAAAGTTGATGAGAAAGATGAACAGAGTACTAAGCCTGATGATAGTACTGCTGATGAAGTAGTTACTACTGCTAGTGTCGAAGATAGTATTGCTCCTACAACTATTGAGAAAATCACTTTGGCTCAAATTGACAGATAGAATTAGAGTTTTAGTGAAGGACTTGCAACAGACAGTAAGAAGACTTATTGTCTGCTCTTCAAGACTTTCATCTTAAGAGTGAAAAGTTAGAGTAAAATGTCAAGAAGGCAACGTTGGAGAAGGGCAAGGATGTTTTTTTATGAGGATGAAGATGCTTGCAGAGGATTCTTCCCAAACAAGGAGGATGATTCTCTGATTATTTACGTACAGATCCTACCAATCTCATTGGTATAACCTCAGCAAGGTATGGAATATGATTTTGATGTTAGTACTGCTGAAGGATTTACCACTGCCAGTATACCAGTTACCACTGCCAGTGACTTCCATTAGTACTGTTAGCCCTCTAAGAGTTTCTACTGCTGAAGACATTAGTGGTGCTGAAACACTAGTCTATATTAGGAGGAGTGCATCAAAAGCAAAGGATATAAAGAAAAGCTCATTATGCCCAAGAATCTGGAGCCAACCGGAAGAAAATCAAGTACATGGTTAAGTTCAAATGAGCATTGATGAAGAATTAGCTAAGAAGGTATTTGAGGAAGAACAAGCTAGATTCAATGCTGAACAGGAAGCTAGATTTAAGGCAGAACAAGAACAAGAAAGGATTGACTTTGTAACAGCTTTAGAATTTGCAAAGAAGAGAAGTTGGATGATAGAGAGAGAAGTTGCAGCTCAAAGAAGCTTATGATATTGATTGGTTCTTTTATTAGTGATACACTTTGTGTTTTAAGATACATACTCTTTCAGAATAGACCTTTCTTCTGTAGTGAAGTCAGGAAGACATGTGTATGGATCTGATGAATCAAGGGGGATAAGAAGATGAGGCTACTTCAAGGGAATGAGTTATGAAGAAATAAGACCTATATTTGGTAAAGCGAGTATGGGACTCAAATTCAATCCTTGTGTACCTATAGTATCTGAAAACGGAAAAGGCTAGTGAACAGAAAGAAAACTAAAAAATAGATTAAAATAGATAAAGGTAGTGATGTTGTTAGAAGAACCTGCTAAAAGACAAAAAGACTTACAGAAGCTCAGATGTCAATTCAAGAACAAATCAAGTGAAGAGACCAAAAGCAGATTGAACATTTCCATCAAGAACAGCTACAAACAACATGATACTTATTTGTTCCAGACAGAAGGAATGGCACTTATTGGAACGCCCTGCAAATCAAGTACAATCATTGTGGGGGGAAGTTTCACCTTTAAAGAACCTATGAAGTTTTGGAAAAGAAAAATCATCAGAGTAGGAAACACATTGAGTGAGGTATATCAAGTTTTTAAAGATATGCTCAAGAATTTTGATAGGGAGGATCTAGACAAACTTTGGAGTTTAGTTAAAGAAAGATTCAACTCACCAGGACTTATAGATGATAAAGAGAAAGAACTATGGATTGAACTTAAGAGGTTATTTGAACCAGATGACTTATGATACTCTTTGGAAGCTGCAAAGATATATGCATGATCCTCTGAAATGGTGGTTATATGATATATGTGGTGTTCATCATGTGTCTATAGAAAGAGGACATGACATATTTATGCTGGTTGAGAAGGATTATCCACTAACAACAACACTTATGACTTTGATGTTGTGCTCAAACAAGCTTTAAGATGTTGGATCAATTATTCTGAGATGACTGAGGAGCTTCTAAAATATTCTTCAACCTTATATACTAGTGTCGCAAATAGGGTCTAGATAGTAATATGTTTGGAAGCATCCTCAGCAGTGCAGACTAGAAGATTTGATTCAGAAGAAACTTAAGATTTGAAGGTAAATCACAAGTTTAGGGGAGGATTGTTGGGAATAAATCTTTAAGCTTCTAGTTCAAGAACTTAGTATTGCCTCAGATATAACGCACATGTAGCTAACTGGTTAGTCTGCCAGAAGAAAGTTAGTACTGCAGAAGAAAAGTTTAGTACTGCCATACTAAACTTAATACTGCTAGATAGATACTTAGTATTGTTGCATGAAGATTACCAACTGCCAGAAGAGTAAAGACGTGTGAAGTGACACTGATGGAAGGATTTATTGTTTTATCTTATTTAACTTGTTGAGAAGTATTACGTAGACTATCTTATATAAAGTTGAGAGATTTGTAGTTATCTTTGTAAAGGACGTCATTGGTGTATAAGAAGGGATCCTAGGTTTTGGTTTGAAGAAACACATCTTGATAGACACATTCATAGCTTCAAGGTTGTAAAACCTAGTACTAGTGAAGAGTACTCGTATTATTGATCTAATAATATTGGAGCGTTTGGTTATATTCATTGTTCATTCATTCTACTGCATCACAGTTTATTGTTTTATTCATAATTACTTCTAGATATCTAATTGGTTGTTATGTAGATTCGAATACAATTTAGTATACATACGCTCTAAGAAGTTTCTACAAACAGTTATTTTAGATTTATCCAAGGTAATTTAACCTTAGACAAGCTAAGGAATCGATCAAGGATTGGGATCATCATTTGGCACCATTAGAAACATTCACTTTGCATGTTTTCCTAAATCAAAAAAATTCATCTATCTCTTTCTTTCTCTCTATTTTGGACGAGCAACCAAAGGGACCAAGAAACACAATTTTTTTGAATATTTAGCAAGAACACGGGTTAATAATCAATAGTGGGTTGGTGTTAGATAGTTACGGGTTGTAGAAAACGATTTGGGTTTATTTTTTCGCGTCAAAAACCAATCCAAGAACATCAAGATTGTAAGTTTTTCTAAATTTTGTTTTAAGTTGTACTTTTATGGTTCTTATAGTGTCTTAATGATAGTTGTACAAGTTGATCGTCGTGAAATCAAATTTGAAAAACTAAAACAAATGGTTAAGGGGGTGTTTTTTCTTGCGTCAGTACAAAAGAAAGAAGAAACAAGGAATGGCCATTTTTATATTATGGTTGTGGTGGTAAATTTACCTTTGAGATAAATGCTTATTTGGGGCTTATTTTCAAAACTTGCTTAAAAATAAGCTCATTTAGGGCTTATTTGTTTTCTTTTAGGCTTGTGGTCTCGGCGAAAGAAAGAAAGAAGGAAAAGAAATGTTGGGCTTGGCCCATTTGATTTTTGGCTTATATACAGCTTATTCAAGCTTATGGCTTATTAGTTTGAGCTTGTGATTGGTTTTGGCTTAGATTCCAGCTTATAACCTATACTGATTTCTGCTTATATAATTTTGTCTTATTTGGTTTTTACTTATTGAGTTTATGGCTTATTTGGTTCGAGCTTATAACTTATTTTGGTTCGGCTTATATTTTAAGCTTATAGCTTAATTGATTTTGAGCTTATTTAGCTTCGGCTTATTTTGGTATAGCTTATATTGGTTTTTGGCTCATATTTTGTTCGAGCTTATCTTGACTTATGGCTTATTATTTCGGCTTATATATTGGGCTTGTGGTTTAATTTGTTTCGGCCTATATATTGGGGTTATGGCTTATTAGGTTTTGACTTACATTTTGGGCTTTTAGCCTATATTGGTTTCTGCTTATATTCGGGCTTATGGCTTGTTGGGTTTCGGCCTATTTGATGTGGCTTATTGGGTTTCGGTTTACGACTTGAACTTTTATATAACTTGGACTTTGGTTTTGGTTGGGCTTGAATATGTGAATAATAAATTTTGGACTTATATAAAGGTTAAAAACCTTAGTGGACTCTAAAGCCCAATAACAAGTAAAATGGGTTATTTCTTTTGATGGACACATGAGAGATATTGACAAATGTTGGTTGGACCTCAAATTAGATTTAAAGTGGCAAAATTGGACTTAATACGAGTTAATGGGTCTAATCGTTTGGCTTCCGCACCCGAGAGCAGAAAGAATTAAATGGTTTGGATTTCTAAAGATAAATTATGGTTATAATAGATACTCGAGAGAGGAAAAAGATTATAATTGGTACAGATTTTGGTCACGTTTGGATAAGTCCGTTAAAAATATGAACTTATGGCATTTTTTTGGAATTTTGGAATAATGTGGAATAATTATTTTGTGTCAACTCGACTAAAGGACAAAAAGGTAATTTTTTAAATATTAAACATTGAAGGGTAAACGATTGAACATGGACATACAAAGATAATAAAGATTTTATACGTACCCCGTTAAGCCCGATAAAGAGACAAAAATAATAAAATATTATTATTTTATTATTATATATATATTTATATATTTAAATATATGTACCTTAACATTATGAATATATCTATTCGTTTATTTTCGGTCTTTGAACTCTCACTCATTTCTCGTCAGATTTCTCTTGGACCGTTTAGTCAGTTTTTTCATTTTTGTCAATGGCTATGTTTTGAGTAGTTTGTGTTGATGTTGCACTAGCCCAAGTGCATTGAGTCATTTTGCGTAATTACCACACAACCATGTTTTTGGATAATGGTTTTGAAATGAGGATAAGGTTCTTTGTAATACGCTAAATAGTATAAGTATGTATTATCGGAGAATGAGATTGATATGATTATGGAGATAAGTCGTCAACCATCACACCACTAAAACTATTTTGGGTAATTATACAACGCGTCTAAACTCTATGCATCAAACGTGAAGATTGTTTTGGAAGTGATTGATTAAAATGAGACATTAACTAGACTAGGTCGTGTGCGGGCGTCGTTGCATTTGCTTGTGTAGTAGAAGTTGGTTGCTAAAGGCTTGCTTAAGGTGAGTTCTCGTAGCCCCTCTTTTTACTGTTTTTTCGTTGGGGGAAAATGATACTCAAATGTGTTTTGAAATGTTTTGAATTGATCTGTGCAAATGTGGTTTTGTTTTTGGGACAAGATATGTGCTTATGGCTGTTATGTGAATATTATGTGTTGATTTACTTGCATGTATTGTGTTTGGCATGGCAAGGTTCTGTGTGGTACTTGTATGTACTGTGTTTGGCATACAAGGCTTTATGTGGTACTTGCATGTACTGTGTTTGGCATGCAAGGTTCTGTATGGTACGCCCTAATATAGTGCTCCAGCTGGTAGGCCCTTTAGGTTCGTTAGTGATTTGGGAGTTGCGACTCCAGATTTATTATTGGATGTTGAGATATGACTAGCGGGGATGCTATGTCTTGGATTGTTAGCATATATTCACTGTCATATAGCACCATTGTCCACTATTGAAATATTGGCACAACTTTTGGGTTTAAGGTCAAACCTACGAGCTCACCAACATTATTGTTGACATTTTCGAGTATCATTTTCAGGTGAAGTGAAAGAGGAATAGTTTGGTGATTAATAGCAGACTTAGAAGTATCCCGTGTGGAATTTCGTTTGAAGTCTTGCTTGCTTGTTGTTTGATTTTAGTATTTGGAGATTTTGGATTAAGTTTGGTTATGGTCCCATTCGAGGGAATATGAATAAATGTAATAGATTTATGGATTTTAGTTGCGATTTGGGACATCACTTGAGTTTATTCAAGGTTGATGGTCTTCATAGCACTTGGAGTTTATGCAATGTAGTTTTCTCTATTTTTGTACCTTGTGTTATGATTGATCATTATGCTGCATTCCTGAGTTTCCGCCATTGTCGGGGTGTGACAATTTGTAACGGTCCATTAAACATAATTTAAGTGTAAACCACAAACTCAAATACGAGTATAAAAACCTAACACACTAACAAAATTCATTACACCATTTTCATCTCTCTATTTTATCTATCTTAAAAACACAAACACCTTTCTCTTTCTTTCTTCAAACCATTAAATTCCGCCGTCTCACATATCAGATTTTGTTGCCACTACCGTTTAGTTTTGCCGCCACCTTTGCCAACATTATGTGCTCTCAGCCGCTACCACCGCCATTGTCTCCGTCGTCTGCCAAGCTAATGATCATGGCTTTGGAGGAATATGGGCACCAAAGCAGAAGAGGAATACAGGTACCAAGAAATGGAGATCTTCTTATTCCGGTGACGTTATTCAAAAAAAAGGCGATGAAAGTTTTAGAGATGAATGAAAAGGGTTTAAGATGTTTGATTTGGGTGATTTTGTTAAAATGTTTGATGATATCATGGTTAATTGTTACAAGGATGATTTCAAGAAATGTTAAGGGCTTACATCGTTGATGTCAAATGATAAGGTTTGATGGATTTGGATTTTTTTAAGGATAGAGTCTTGTGAATTAATGATTGATCTGCAAAGCATCCGTGATCCTGAATCTATTAACTTTTGATGAAGTGGCTGAGATTTTTAGTTAGTTTTTTTTCATCATGTTATGTTAGTGATTTGGTGATTGTAGTTTTGAATTGATGATCGATGATGATGATGATGATAACCTGTTTGGGCTTTATTTTGTCGAATTGTTAGAATTTTAATATTTGATTTGTGATTATTAGGGTGTTTATAATTGTTCAATTTACTTAACTACTACTTACGTTCTATAGTAATTTTTTTTTTCTTTTTATTATGTAGTGATTGTTCATTGTTAAAAATAATTATTGAATTTGTCCAAGTTTATCATTTTCAAATCTTAAAAAAGAATAAGCAATATCATTAAAAATGTGTAACCGCTTAAATCATCATTGTAACGGCCTCCAATAATTATTAAAAACGTGTAACCGCTTAAAATCATTACTATCAATTATGATTATTAAAAATGTGTAACCGCATCCATAATATAAATCCATACAAACCATTTCATATCTCCCACACACAAATGTTTTTTGTTACAGCAAAAATAGTATCTTAATATATCTTCACTTTCACTCCTCAACTCTTACTAGTACTTACTGCATAGATTCTTTATTTTTTCGTTAGAAAAACGCTTAGCCGGATAACATTTGCTCGCCGCAAAATATAGTCACAGGGTACTCGCCGCCGCATTGCGCGGGTACCCGGCTAGTTAAAAAATACATGTTTCTCAACGCAATATTATTAGTAAAAAAGAGAACTTACAGAACGCACTCTCAAACTATGTGGGAAGTTACTAAAATGACTTCGAACTTTTACCTATTTACGACTTTTTTATATAACAAACTTTATCAATCAAATATGGAACATATATCTATCGATTTATTCGTCAAAAAAATATGCCGCTGAAAAGATTTTCGAATTGCGAACAAAACGAGTTCAATGTTGCAATGCTTTTAATATACCTACGATTTTATAAAAAGTGTTTATATTTTTTATAAATAAAATTATAAAACCGTACTGTACGGAAATAGTACTTGAAGTTCTCGGTTCGTTGCAAAGTAACTCCTTAATGACTAACATTGCAACGGAACGCTGACCGAAACACTATTTTCGTAAAAAATCTCAGAAACAATTTACGAAAATAGTCTTTTGGGTTATCGGTCATTTACAAAGTTAGCCCTTAATGACTAACTTGCTATACAAAAATAATCCTTCAGTTATCGTTTCGTTGCAAAAGTTAGTATTTAACGTAAAATCCCGCGCTCCGCTGCGTAGCGCGGATGTAAAACCTCGTTGTCTCTTAACCCGAAGATTTTTTATATCATCACGAAATTTGCTTTTTATATCATGGACCACTAGACCAGAAACAAATACTTACGAGATTATCTTGCCTATGTCGACCGACACACATTGAAAGCAAATAGTTGCCAGCAAGCTAGGTAGGAATCTTTGCGGGGACCAAATGCAAAAACTAACTAGAATAAATGTGAATTAGGCATGAAATAAATGGAACGTTCGAGAAACAGTAGTAGTTAATAAAAAGGTTAGGGATACCAATTAAACAGACTTCATAATGCCAACTGCAAACTTTGAATTGGGTTAGTTGGCTTCAACACCCTTTTTTAATTCCTTTATAATTTACTTGCTCCTTGCTAGTGGTTCTAATAAAGTCGCCGTTAAAAAAAAAAAATGCCAACTGCACTAATAGGAACTAAATCTACATTACTGCTAAATTTATTGCTCTTGGTTACAAGTTGAACTTTAAAGAACAAAAAATAGTTGTGTATTATGATTGAGACGTTTGAGGCATAGAAGCTACAGAAGATAAAAATGTCATGATTTAAATTGCTAATCCCTTAATTAGCTACATGTGGTAGAAGTGTAGAACCATATACTATAAAATCGTACTGCATAAAGTGTGAAGATGTAGACAACCATTAGCAAAAAAGGTTAAATTCGTACTTTACAAAAGCCGGGTGAAAGTTAATTATAAGGTTTGGAATTGTGCGAATCAGCGAATGTAGCACATATTGATTACTAATACCGGCCTAAGTTAGAAGTGAACATACCTAAGACACTAGACATGTATCGTGCATATTTTTCGAAAATTGTATGTCGTGTGAAATACTGTTTATTTTATAAAATTATGATAATTTAATACAAAGTGCATAACTTTTAAAAATTTACACTCTACATTAATTTGGCGCACAACCTACCCATGAAACTAATGAACTAAAAAAAATTGAAGTTTCTTTTTAAGAGTGCATGCCTTTCATGTATAATTTTTTTTTTATAAATCGAATGGGTAGATCCTACTCATTTATTTTCTTTCATCAAATTAAAAAAACTCATTTTTATCCTTTATTCTAAAATCAAAATATTTCGCAAACCGTTAATCATTCAGCGAAATTAATTATTCAATCGCGACGAGAATTAAATAATCTTTTCATAGATGGGTACATTAATATATATTCAACAAACCTTTTTTTTTAAATTTTCGTCTAGAAAAAAATCACATGTGGTTTCTAACTTTTAAAAATTACATGTGAATTGTGAAATTACATATATTTTATGAAATCACACGTGATTTATAAAATAACAAATCACAAATAATTTATTACTTAAAAAAATCACATGTGAATTGTGAAATCACACATAATTTCTATAAGGGATAAATGACCATATTAGTTCTTTACTTTGCCATTTTTTCCTTTCTAAGTACAATTTAAGTATCTTACTCTTTGTGATTTGCTAATTTGCTTATAATGTCCATAAAACATTTGCTAATTTCTTCATCATGTAGAAAAAACATATGCATAAATTGACTGTTAGAAAGTGATTTTTTGTTTGCTATTTCGAGAATAATCAAATTCAGTTTCACCATCTTAATCTACAAGCAATGAACAATTTCAATAAAATTTGTAAAAATGCCACCTGAAAAATAATGTCAAGATGTTGTATCTTGATCAAGGATATAGAAACAAAATGATTACTTGGTCATGAGATAAGATTGATTTGCTCTTTCAATTAACTTTATTATTAGATATGTGATTAAATAAATATACATTAAGTAGATATATATATATGTCCGCTTGTCATATGCAATGTCGTGATGGTTTCCTTTTAAGATGAATGGTTAGAATGGTTGTTGAGTATCCGTCTTCATTCTAAACATAAAGAGTTGTTCGAAGACGTTTGTTATGCCTTGTGGTGGTACATTTGGAATTTCCGTAACAAGAGCATTTTTGGTTCGACTTGTCCTTCGAAAGCGCTTATATTTGAGGAGGTAGTCACCCGATCATTCATTTGGTGTAATCATAGATGTAAAAAGTCTTTTTTTTTTAACGGCAATTTTATTAGAAACACTAGCAAGAAGCTAGACAATTACAAAGAAATCAAATATGGGTGTTGAAT
>BQNB010069619.1:1335-22503 GCA_026074375.1 Tanacetum coccineum | reverse complement strand
CTAGATCTCCCCATTCACCACATTTGTGATTGAGTGGGTCTTATATCCGGAATAGACAATAATCAAAAAGGAAGCATACAAGCTTAATTAACAATTTTAATTTTCCTTTTTAACCTATATTAACTTTTAATAGATTTTCAAGATCAAAATCTACATATTTTATTCAGTTATGGCAAGGAATTGCGTATCATTGTCATATTTTACTAGTAAAACATGAATAAAATATAAAACGCAATAGATCATAGCTTATGTTTTAATAATAGGCATGTAGACTAGGCATATAATTAAAACAAAACGTGTAACCCATAAAGCTAAAACGAGTTAGCTCGTGATGCCACTGTTGGGATTTAACATCTAGGTAACCAAGTAACTACGAGTACGCAGTGGATTGGATCTAGTAATAGCATATGGTTAACACGTACATGAAAAGTAAATAGAAAGCGTACCTCTCAGCAATTCGATCTTGAAAATAAATAAGTGATTAAAACAATCACCTCGACGGTTGCTCACACAATCACGTCAACCGAACATGTTAAGTTGTCTAGACTTAACTTCACTAACAAAGCAACAATTGTACCTTCTTGGATCAAAACCCTAATCAAACAAACCTTTGTGATCTTGAACCAATTAAACCGGGTTAGGGTTTATAACAAACCCTAATTAACTGAAAATCCTTAAACCGAATTAAAGAACCCGAAAATTCAAATTGGGGTTCAACCGAATTCAGTTGAGGTGTAGAACCGAAACCCTTAACAACCCTAGAGAGGGGCCAGGCGATTCGGTGAGGGAGGGAGGAGGAAAGGATGAGCAAATTATGAAGTAGGTTATGGGTGTTTATATAGGCACCCAAACCCTAATTCTAGAAAACCTTCATGGGCCTCCTTAAATTCTAATGGAACACAAAACCCATCTAGAACCTCCCATAGGGCCCGACCACTTTGGTGTCCTCCTTGGAGTTCGGGTTTTGTCCAATTTAGTCCCTCGGTTTATATTTGTGAAGTATTAAACGCATTCTCCGTGTATTAACGTGTGTGCCCCCAATAGGCTCACATATTCATAATGTACAAATGCTAGCAGACTACCATAATCTAACATGATTGACTTAGATTCTATTTGTTTTCCCGTTTGCAATTAGGGGAAGACTTACTTAAATAAAGGCCGTTCTTGGAAGCCTTGGGGTATATTACTTCTCAACCTTTAAGGCTCCTACAACAATAATTAATAAACTTGAAGGAACTAGAAGGAATTATTTTGGGAAGGATCCATGAAGGGTAAAAAGATATCTTGGAACAAAGCTACCTTGCCTATTTCCAAAGGTGGTCTCGGCATTGGTGATTTAAATTCGAGTAACCAAGCAATGCTTTGCAAGTGGTGGTAGAGATTACACATTAAAGACCATGCACTTTGGAGTCAAGTAATTCTATTTATACATGGTAGAGATGGTGGCCTCAATGACATATCTATCATTAATTCTAAATCAGGTCTATGGTACCGAATTGTTAAACTCAATAATGAGCTCATGAAAATTAATATTCACCTCCCTTTAATCTTCAAGAACAAAATAGGGAACGGATGTGATACTCGCTTTTGGCTTGATAATTGGGTAGGAAGCCCTACTTTAAAAGAAACTTTTCCAAAACTCTTTCGTCTAGAAGCCAATCCTTCATGCCTTGTAAGTGAAAGAGCACCTTTATTTCATCCTCTTATTTCTGTTCCTACTGGTATTGGACCTCAATAGAATATTGGCCATGACACCTTAAATGGCCTCGTTTTCAATTGGTCATGGACTAGGCCCATAAGATCTCCGACTGAATTTCAAGAGCTCTCGGATTCTTCCACTCCTTTGGATGGTCGTCTTTCAGCTAGACTTGTACCTGATTACTTGGGAATATTTGGCAGATGTCACACGGGTTTTTTCAGTTAAATGACTGAGTGCATCATTAGTTCTCATGAACCAACCCTCATTCGTCTGATATTCCTATACGATGGAATAAAATTCTTCCATTGAAAATAAACATATTTACCGGGAGAACTTCCCACAAAAGGCTTTCCACGAGATCAAACCTAGATTCAAGAGGAATTGATCTTCATTCCATTCGTCGCTCAATATGTGATGAGGTAATTGAGTCAGAAGAGCATCTATTCGTGAAATGTGATGTAGCAAAAGATACTTGGAAAGGTGTCATTGATTGGTGGCAAATTAATAGCATCACAATCGCCACTCTTGAGGATGTGATCACTCTCGCTGATACAGCTCCTGTGCCAGGCAACCTAAAGATCTTCTTCGATGTAGTGGTGCAAACCACTCTTTGGTACTTATGGAGATTCTGCAACGACATGGTTTTTGCTACAAAATGGCCCAACAAACAGCTCATATTAAGTAATATCAAACTCTCCTCGCATAATTGGATCACTTTTAGGCAAAAGAAAATCAAACCAAATTGGTTCGAATGGATTTGTAACCCGTGTATTGCTATTTCTAAACCCATGTAATTCTTATTAGCTTCTTGCTAGTTTATTAAAGTTGTTTCTGCCATTAAAAAAAATGTATGTAATCGCGTGCTCCTAGTTTCTTACTAGGTTGCTTTTCTTTACGATATTGCCGTTCATAAAACAAATATATGGGATGAGAAAAATATGATATAGTACTACATTCGTCTCAAAATTATTGTTCACTATTCTATTTCAGGTTGTCCCAGAATAATTGTTCACTTTCAAGAATAAATAAAGAATTTAGTTCAAGTTTACCATATTACCTTGAGGTTATTATTACAAACATTAAATAAGTTTTAAATTAATTAGTTAGGGGTAAAACTCTCATTTTGAAAAAAATAAGAAAGAAAAAGCTGTAATGATGATGTTTTTCTTTAACTGTGTTTTTTTTATCCGTGGACAACAATTTTGAGACGGAGGGAGTAGTAATAGTCTACATGTATATAACGGTTGAAATATAAATAAAGTCTAAACTATTTAACTATTATATGATGTAATTATTGTATGAGACTTAAGAACTTCAGCAGATTCAATCAGAAAATTTATATAATCGCTACAGGCTAATTGTTTTATATATCTAACACCATACATGACCAAATATAATATGCAGTTAAATATCCTTTGATATAAACAAACAAAACCACATGTTACGTTGTTTTAAATAAGAGATTACACACCTTATTGATCCCCGATCAAGTACCCCAAGTGACAAGTACACTTTAGTTAGATACTTAAAATATTTGAACATCATGTCATCATGCTCAATAATAATCTCATAATCCTTCCCTCTGTCATTAAAATAATTATGAGTATATAATGTTTGTTATAGTTAGCAATGTGTATAGACATTACTTGAATGCAATCCTTCGGAGTAGCATGTTGTATTTTCATCTTCCCTGGAAGAACGCAGGCACGGACCTACATGACTGCCAAGTGAAGCATGGGCCACACCCAAATTTCGATCATGAATTGTAAACATTTCTAAAAAAGTCGATTTTTTGTCTATGCAGCTCTTTATATTTATCATACTTTATTTATGGTACAATTTTAGCTTAGCTCAAAATTTCTTCAAGGACGTACAAAAAAAAGTTTGTGCAACATCCTCCTTTTCTAGTTTCTGAAGGAAGATAAAGTGTTCTTCTGGGCTTAGAGTCATTTTATAACCCAATCGTTACTTTATCAGACAAGTTGCACGTCTATGACTTAAAGTTAGTAGGTCTACCTTTAAAAAAAGGTAAAAAACATTATGATCATGAAAATTTTGGACGAGGGGTATCTTAGAAGAAATAACTTCATGTTGTTCATTGTCACTTCTCTTGTTCCGCTACTATTCACAAGAGATGATATTGACTAGATATGGATCGGGTGAAGCCGTATTTATTTAACAATTATATACATGAATTATAAGATTAATTTACACAGATTTTTTGTGGTAAAAAAGTTTCTCTGATAAATTTTATTACTCCAAAAAACATTTAAGTATAAAGGATGAGGGTGAGTCTCACATCTCCGCCCGTTACATAGGCAAAACTACTTCCTTAAAGGAAGGTACACAAAGAGACTAGACTACAAAAGAAACAATATAACTATTTCTTCTTACACAAATAAGTTTTTCCCCTACTAACCCTTAATTATACACATCAGTTTAATCAATCGTATACAATTAGAAGAATAGCATCCCTTATTCAACTTCCAGTTGAGTTGGAATACTAACACGTATCACGAACTAAGGAAAGCAACAAACTTTAGATGAATAGTGTGATCTGGCTGAAAGTCCGGCCACACTAACACTAGACCAACTTCCTTAGCTGCTAGGCTTGCTCATACAACATGTGAGGAACAAGTTATGATCACATCAAGAACCACAAACACATGATTTGTGAGTGTATATTCGGCCGACACAAGTGAAAGGGAAGGGAGGAAAGGTTTAGGGGTTTCATCAAATCGATATAATCCAATTCACAATGAGATGTATTTATAGACCTAATAAAATATTATAAACTATGGATATTATACTATTTAAACCATGGTTGTTAAGATCCCGATCCTGATCTTAGGATCTTACGATTTTACGATAATGTAAAGCAAAAACGATCCAGATCCTACGTATGATCTTTGCTTGCTTAGGATCTTTGCTTGCTTAGGATCTTATAGGATCCCGATCTTGACCATAGTATCTTAAGATCTACTACGATCTGATCTTACTTTTCTCGAATCAGAACTAAAAAACTACGAATTTATGGGTTGTGTTTCCTAGATATTAAAACAACAAGTTAATTTTCTTAAAAATTTTATAATTATAATTTATGACAACATTCCTATGAAACATTTACATAATTTTGTGTTTATGATATATAATCATTTGTAGATTTATATAATATTAGAAAGACTATTAAGAAAATAACATTATAGTAGGATCTTACGATCCCGATCCTACCTTACGATCTCGATCTTGCAAAGACGAAAACGATCCTGGGTAGGATCCCGATCTTGACAACCTTGGTTTAAACAAAAGGTGGGCGCCCCATTTTAACACTGGGTCAACCCGGCTAAGACCCGCTCTGAACCGGTCTGAAGGGTTGCCTGTTCCTTCTTTGAAAAAATCCGACCCATTCAGTCTCTCCCATCTCAATATCAACAAACCTTTAACCACGTAGGGGTATGTGTGCATCACAAAACATATACCACCACATCATTACACACACACACACACTCTCTCTCTCTCTCTCTCTCTCTCTCTCTCTCCCTCTATCCCCCCTCTCTCTCCATCTCTCTCCCTCTCTCTCTCTCTCTCTCTCTCTCTCTGAGTTGTCTCATCCCTTACTATTTCACACAACTTTTGTTGCCGCTATCCATGCCGTGTGACGATGATGGTTGTGTGACGATGACGATAGGCTTACGAGCTGCAAAAGGGTGTTTGGTATTGACACTATATAATTTTAATAAACCCCAGTAGTACATCTGACGACAAACCAAAGGTATGATGGGCGTGTAACGATGGTGATTGCCGCTTAGACATAACTTTGTTTGGTTATGAAGGTGCTTATAGTTGGTGTTGTTGGGTATTTGGTAATCGTTGCTTTTGCTGGTTGTTTTTTGGGCGTAATAAGCTTTAGCTAAACAATGTACTCTTTATAAAAGTTGTGTTGTTTGGTGATTGTTACCTTTGCTGGCTCTTTTAACTTATATGTTGAATGTGGGAATTAATACCATAAATTGACAAGAAGGCTTAAAAAATAGGCTCATGGTATATAAACCACGTCGAATAAGCTCATAAGCTGCTAAATGAGCGGATAGTAAAGTAAGGGGGTGTTTGTTTCCGCTTATATAGACGGCTTACGGCTTATTAGTTTAAAACTAAGCTATAAAAAGTAAGCTTACGAAACATAAGTCCAAAATCAAGTAAGCCATAAGCAGGCTACATAGGCCAAAACAAGCACCCCCTATCTTAATTTATAATGCTAATGTTTGTTGGGTGGACATGGGATACATCTCATATGCAAAATGTGGTAGATAACACAGCTTTTTTAGCTCCTAGAAATGACAATTGTGTCATTTTGTTTGGGCCTAGATTAATGGTGCGATTTATCCCTAAAAATTCTACTTATGAGATGAACTTAATAGTGGTATCAATTGTTAGAGGTTGTGATGACTCTAAGTGGATTCGGTAAAGATGATATTCTTCGTACCTTGGCGTGACGACCTATTGCGGTTGCAGCCATGGCGAGTGTATCCTCTTTATTCGTTTCTTTAATTGTCTGAGACAGATATAGAATTACATGGTGCTTATTATGTACTTTTCTGGTATTTAGCGGCCTCTTGGTCTGTTTATTTAAACAACAAGCACTCATGGGAAAAAATGTGCTTTCGTTGGGTATGGTTGTGATGATGTGGTGGTATATGTTTTGTGATGCATACGAACCTCAAACGTGGTCAAAGGTTTGTTGATATTGAGAGTCGTGTACGTACTTTGGTTTGTGGTCAAAGGTACTGGATTTAATAAAATAGATAGATAATTCTTCACCACGTTCTTTGATGCCACTGATCCTTTCATTGCCACTATCCATGTCGTGTGACGATTATGATGGGTGTGTGACAATTGGCGGGGTAAGCTTGATAATGGCTTACATGTTTTACCAGTATACATGTGATGCTATGCGGTCTATGTAAAGAAGGCTGTGACGAGTCTTCATGGATTCGGTTAAAGCAGAGATTGTCCACATATTGGCTGGGTAACCCATTAGGTTTGCAGCAATGGCGGGTGTATCCTTTTTTTCTCGATTTGTTCCCCTATCTGAGCCTCATATTTATATCTAACAAAAAATTACCACATCTTGATTTTATTTCTTTTAAACGGTCACATTTATGTCAACCAGTAGTTTTTTCATTTGTCAATGAAAGCAAAGAATGACTGACAGACCCTACTCTATTTTGACGCGCATTCAAGAAGGACACAATATATATGATCGGGTATTGATTACTTAGTCTGTATTTTTTTTGTAAACTTTAAGGGTTGGGCACTATGGATATGGTCTCTCATTTTATGTTTACATGTATTCTTTTTCTATTTGGATACTGCTTTTAACATTAATGAATTTCTTTTTTTGGTCAAAACGGCTCTAAAGATCGCATAAAAGTAAGTGCCAAATGATATAAAAGTTAAGGTTGTGATATTTTAGGGTTGATTTTGAGATGCTTTGGACTTTTTTTACATTTGTTAAGGTGTCGGGTTTAGATCAACAAAAAACCGATACCACTGATACGGTGCACCATATCAAAGCAGGATGCGAAGTCAAAGAGAACGTCGTGGAATCCAATTTGGTGCAGATTGGTTTTCGCCATGTCCTATTCCATTTCATGTCCTTCTTTTCTATACGTCTGTTGTCTCATCTGTCTCAGCTTTTTGTTGATCTAAGGCCAAAATACTAAGCAACATGCAGAGACCAATCGTGAAAGAAACATGTAACACTGATTTTACCCTATGAAATACATTCGTTTGTTTGAACGAAATACTTTTATAACTGGATTCAAATTGTCATAAATCGATTCTGCTTATATGCATATTGAGATATTAGAATCTGAGAGAATAATAATTGGATCTATAGAACTCTTCACACAGTTATTGGTTTTAACCGTGTGATTTCTTCTGCTTCCACAAGAGGAGAAACAAATGAATGCTACATACATCATTAGTATTGCCAGGAAAATAGGTTGTTTAATAATTTTGCTACCTGAAGACATACTTGAGGTATAATAGTCTCTTTTCACAAAATGCAATCTTTTCGTTCTTGACATTTACTTTAAGCAGGTTATGACATAATATTTCAGGTAAATCAGAAGATGATCCTCACATTAACAACAATCATTATGTATTGGTTCTCCAAACAACCAATGGAAGATCAAAGACCATGTGGATCATCAGACATCGATAGTGGTAATCAGCTCGAGACGAGCTCAACCTCTACATCAGATGACACCGAGTCCGGATCATTAACAGACTGATAAGGCTGGCAAATGGAAAAGTTTTCAGTTTGAAGATTTCATGTAGAGTACTTAAAATTCATTTATGTATCTTTTTTTTGCTACACTAAATTTTTGTATCAAGATAAGTGAAACCAAGTGCAGATTTGCTAAAGTAAGCTATAGTTATAAATTATATTTGGATTGATGGAAACGTTATATTGTTTCCCTTTCTTTAGTTGCATAATACATTACAAAGGGGGTATTTGACAGTTAGAAACTACGCCAAAAGAAATGCCCATCTTATGTAACTCATTCCGCCATCAACAACAACGACGCCCACGAGATGTCTTGTAGCGAAGCACGGGCCGACCCACTCATTTTTTATTCAAATTAAAAGATTTAATTCTTATCTCATAAAAAACTTATCTTTTATGAAAGTAAATATTTTATTCAATTAAAATATGTATCCATATCAAATAAGAGTATTCCTTAATTTCTCTTAAGAAATATCATAGCCGAAAATTCCTAAGAATTTTCGGCCCACCATACGGCCCTATGGGCTTAATGGGATTTGGCCCTAACCTATTGAGTAAATTTTTTACATAATAAAAGAATTATATCATTTCTAAGTTTTTTGTCAAAACAATCTTATAAAAAAGAAATTGGACCAATTCGATCGCTTGATTTTGACACGTAGGCAAAATCGTGCGATCTGATTGGTTAAGAAAAAGTCAAAATTGAATCCAATTTGATCAAAATTGAAAATTTTGGTGAAGGAATTTGGTGGAGAAAAAAAACAAAAAAATATATTTGTCAAATTTATGAAAACAAAAACTTAAACAAAGAGGAGGTAATTAATAAAACTTTAGCGGTTGAATTTTTAAATAAAGTATATAGAGTAAAGTGTAAATCTTTAAGTTTCCATGTTTTTAATAACTTCAAAAAATAAACCATTGAAAATGTAGTAGGGGGGTTGAATACATTTTCGATTAAAATCTTAAAACTTTTCCATCAAATACCCGAACAATCGTGACTTAATATGAAAGGTACAAAAAATAGTCTATGACTATATGAACAATGGAAACCATGGAATAAGCATGTAGTCACAACACAATCATAATCATCAAGCTACAACACAAACATAATTATAAAGTAAAAAGATGACGATATGTAAAAGAGAAAGCAAATTGAACACGATGATTTATAGTGGTTCGGTCACGGAGCTCCTCTCCGCCCTACTCCACTCCCCGAGTACCCAACTCGAGAGTTACTTCATAAGATCAACAAGCTACCTTCTCGGCGGAGAAAACCTTACAGAACGCCGCTTATAATTTATCCGGTACAAAGCTAAATACCGAATCCTAACACCGGTAGAACCAACCCATCGTCGCCTACACTTTATTCGGTACAAAGCTAAATACCGGGTTCTAAATCAAGGTAGAACCAACCTAACAATCCTTTAAACACAACAATGAGTCCCATATTCTAACCCTTTAGAAATAGCCTATATAACCTCTATATATTACAAAGAGTTTTATTGATGAATGTAATGAATAAATGATAATCTAAATGAACTTCTATTGATGGGAAGCCTTCAAAAGGATGAAGATGATGATGAGATCTTTCAATCTTGTAGATTAAATCTTGTAGATCAAATCTTGTAGATCTACATATCTATGTTCTTTGTGTTGGATGAAAATGACAAGAGCTCTTGCTTTGGTGGATGTAGATGGCAAGATCTTGATGCTTGATTTGGTGAATCATTTCGGGTGTATGCTTACAACAAGAATAAGAGTTAGATGCATTATGATCATGGGGTTTTATGGATGCATTCCTACTGATCTACATGTGTGAAAAATGGTGGAAAAAGTGTGTTAAAAGTGATGAAAAACGGATTGAAAAGGCTCCTCTATTTATAGGAAAAAGTTGAACAGAACCGGCGACACTGTAGCAATGGAACCGGCTTGTAAATCAAAGGGAACCGGAAAAAAGGTATAACACTTGGTAGGCTTTAAGGTAGACTTATATAGCAAATTTTAGTCATTATTTAAGCTTGTATAACAAAGATATTCGACAATCAAGACTTCTAAGAATGAAACATCGATATACTTTTCATATTGTGTCAAGTTTAACTATAGTATACATCTAAAATGTTTATATAAAAATACTTATAAATACCAAATGTGAAAATGAGGGTTTTAGGGGGTACATGAATGCAAGCATAACAAACATTAACGAACCTGTTGGGTTTTAACATATGAGAATCAAAACACCAAGAGAAACGCGTTGATGGAATCATGAGACAAATATGATTACGAGTAACTGAGAGAAATTTAACATATGTCTTACAAGTTACGATGTTTGCATCTGAACAACACAAACGTGACACTGGTGTAGATTAAATAGACCGTAAAAATATTTGCACTAAACAATCTCCCCCATTGTGATTGATATTCAACACACATACCCAGACCACACACTACCCCATACCCACGAACCAATACCCCCTCCTACCCACCCAAACCCAAACCAAGACACACACAACGAAACCCCACCTGAATCCCAACATCCTGAACTCTTCCCTACAACATATCAAACATCACTCACAATCCACCCCCTAAAGGACGCCCCCTCCCCTGCCCCTCCTACAGCCCACCATCCCACGGATCCTAACCCCAGACACCGACCCCTCCCCCGAACATACTTAACCACCTCCACTTGAGCAACACCCCAAACCCCCCTAAGCAGGAAAATAATCTTACCCATGCACCCAAATCCCGCAACCCCCCACACCCCCAGAAACAAAACCACACACCCACACACCCACACACCTCAGTCTCCCCACCCACAAAACCAAAATTTACTCGTCTCCACCCCCTTCAAATACTCCTCTACCCCCACCAACATCCAGGTCTGATCCCAGCAACGTACCCGCCAATCATCTTAATCTAACACGTCACCGTCCCAAGTTGTCGTGGTGCTACCCTCCACCGCAAACCCCTCACCCCCACCCCCAAACTCTATACCCCCCCACTAAACCACCTCTAAACCCTACCCCACAACACCCCCCCCTAAGACGCACACTCTAGTTCATCCTGCCCAGCCACACTCGCCTGCCCGCTCACTCCTATCAAGCACTCTGGGGCTATCACGAAAGAAACTAAACCAAACCAAAAGATCTCGATGCCATAATAGCTTTTATATATTTTCCAGGTAGAAACATATTGCCCATACAACAGTAGTCGGAAAAGAAAACCTGCTACCACTGAAAATCTACAATGCCGACTGCACCCCCTGATGCATCGAGGAGCGACCCCCCATTCTCCATCACCCCCGGCGCCCCATCCGAGCCTTGCCCCCTACCCACACCATCACCCAACAGCCCACTAAACATGGTGCCCAATAGTACACAAAGCCCCAAACCCCCCCCCACAACTATTCCACCCCACACACACCACACTAGTTAAAACTGACTACTGCGAGCCTACCAAACACCACCCCATACACTACAGCAGGCCCACAAGTGACAAACACTCCCCAACCGAGCCGGCACACAAATAAGCGGGGCAGGCCCCGGGACAACCGGCCCAAGGCCCCTACACCACGCGGCCCGGCGAGCTGGCAGGGGGCACCCCCGATTCCCAAGCAACCACCAGGTATATGGAAAGGATGTGAGGCGCGTGTGGGAAGAGAATCGGAAGGGGAAACGGTCCAGCGGGGCATGACAGATAGGGTTGCGCTCGGGCGGGGGGACGGGGCAAGAGAGCGCGAGGGGGGGGTGGAGAGCGAGCATGGGTGCGGCCGGGGGGGGAATGGGGGGGGGGGGGGGGGGGGTATGGCAGGGGGGGGGAAAGGGGGAGGGGTGGGTGGTGGGATCAGAACCGCAAGAAGGAGGGGGGCCAGGGCGGGGAGTGGTAGCTTGGGGGTGGTGGATTTGGGGGGAGGGGGTGGGGGTCGGGGGGGGGGGGGGGGGGGCGGGGTGGTCATTTGGTGGAGTGAGCGGTGTGTCCTGTTGATAGTGCTAGGGTGAGTAGTCTGGGTTTGGTTTTTTTTGTTTTGTCGGGGTGGGCTTTGTTGAGTTGTCTGAAGGTGTTAGTGGTTGTTTGGTGGTTTGTTTTTGGGGGGTTTTTTGTGGTTGTTTTGTTTTGTTGTGTTGTATTTTGGTTGCTGAAGTGGGGGGTTTCTGTTTAATTTAGGATGTTTTTTTATAGAGGTTTGAGAGTGTTGTTTGTATGTTCTTTCTTTGAGGGAATATGATTGTTTGTGTTGGTTTTTTTTTGTGTTTTTTTTGTTTTGTGTGTTTGTTTGTTTTTGTTTTTTTTGATTTGTGTGGGGGGTTTTGTTGTGTGTTGTGATGTTTAGTTTGTTGTTTTAGTTTTGTGTGGTTTATTTTTTTTTTTGGTTTTTTTTGTGTGTTGTTGTTGGTGGGTGTGGTGTTGTTTTTGTGGTTGTGTGTGTGGGTTTTTGGTTTTTTGTGGTTTTGTTTGTTTTGGTGTTTGTTTGTGTTTTTTGTTTTTTGTTTTTTTTTTTTGTTGTGTTTGTTTGTTGTGTTTGGGGTGTGTGTTTTTTGGTTGTTTTTTTTTTTTGTTTTTTTTTTTTTTGTTTTGTGGTGGTAATATTAAGTGATTATGGGTTCGTAAGAGAACTATTATATAAAAAGAACAAAAAGTATATTGGGGCTAAAAATAAAAATCATAGTATACGCGTCGAGAGAGCGGTGCGATTAAATATTACATGCACAAAGAAAAGCTAAATTAGTAAAAACAAAAATATATATAAAAAACGAGAATAAGACAGCTTAACTCAAATATAAAGTGATAAACATCACACACGTGGTAGAAAAAGAAAAAAAAAATAAATAATTAAATGACAAATCTATAACAAATAATTAAACAATAACAAGGCGAACAAAAAAACGTAAAGCTCATTTATTCCCGAATCCCACAATTATAGCGAACTAATAATAGTTAGACTAAGACCTCGCGACACAAACAAAAGAAAACCCAAACCTACCAAGATACGCTCCCAGATCACACACAACCCACTCCTACAAACCATTGAATTAAACCATTAGAATTATGGGTAGCATGACCCCGACCCGCATAGAGGAAAGCAAAACAGCCCTCCAACTAATGGGTTACACACCGACAAACCAACATGTAACCAGAGGTTATGATAATACATCAATGTAGACTAAACGCGCAGAAATATTCGGACAGGTCCCCTCTAGGCTTCCTCATTTATCAGCCCCAGCCCTCCCCACACCCAGACCAGCCAACATCGACCCGACGATCAGTCAGCCACAGCATACACAGACCCATCCCCCACATCCCACCCTCTCCATCCACCCATAGCTCCCGCACCCCCAAACTCGAATGCACCCTCACACCACCAATCAACCCCCCCGCACCTACCCCCTTGTGGTACTAAGATGCCTAAACCATCCCCCCGTGAAGCTCCACACCAAAATCCCCCAGCACTAGACCCCCCAAACACCCCCCCCCACCTCCCGCCCCAACAACCCAACAACAACCCACGCCCTCTAACCCTCGCTACTACCTAGCTAGCACTCCCACTCAGCCCAACCCCCCCAGACAGAAACCCCCACCTCTAAGCACCTCAGGTACCCAATGGTATCCACCCCCCCTATGACGACCAGATAACTCTCTCGCCCGACTTCGTCTCCGCCACCATATAGTACACCCACACATACCCGTACCCCCATAACCCCTCGACACCTCCCCACCCAGGCCGCCAATGGCGTGTACAAACAACCCTACCAACTCCGCCCTTCCACATCACCGGAACCCCCCACACGTCCCAAAACTACAGATGGAGACAGTGACCCCACATGACAATTTACCCAACTTGTCCGTCCCCAACAAAGAACAACCAAAGAACACTTCCCACATGGTATGAACAAACGAATAACATATACAAACTTTATAGCATTAACAATGTCCCAACTCAACAGCCCCCGAGCTTCCACGACGCGTCCACTTAAGCTTCAACAAAATATGTCCTATTGACATCCACTTCAACCCTCCCACACGCAACAAACTATTAGACCCATGTAGGAGAAAAACAGTAATAGGCACGAACTCAGTAACCCATACAACAATTGTTAAGGAGCAGCTTCAGAATTAGCTTCCCCCTAATTCCATGCCACATCTTCTATGTTAAGGAACTTTCAAAGGCTTCCCCACCAAACAAAGCAATCCTCTCTTGTAGCAAGATAGTTTAAAGCTTTCTTTCAAGCTTAGAATAATTAAGTGCACAACGGAATTAGTAGCAAACCACATCAAATATTGCTCCTTTGATAATAATCTTAGTGATTAACTGTTTGGGGAACTATTAACTGGATCAGCAACGTATCTTCTCACGCTTGAATAAATCTTCTCACACTTCTCCGCCCTGGAAGTTCAAATAATTCATACTTAAAAATATCAAGGCATCTCTTTCCCCATGTAGATGAAGAGATGTAACCAGTCTCATTTTATGAAGCCCAAAAACCTAAAGTACATACTCTATCCCATTTATAAATCAAAAGTCGAAGCGTCAAAGTCAAATAAGTATCGACGTGCGTATTCCTTCCTTCAGATAATGGATGATTGTATTTCTTGTAACACCCAAGGTTAGCTAAGTCTTGGATGTTGACAATTAAACCCTCCAAGTAGTCGTAATGATAACACCAAAGTCAACTAAGTCCCGGATGAACACATTACTTATTCCTGCAGGATACTGTGACTAATCTACGGAGATCATCAAACTATTTGGTAACCTCTTTTATCAATAGGAAACTGTTTCTTACATCTTACTCGGTTTTGAAAACCATTTGTTTTGAAAACTAGAGTCACATGGCTCTGATACCAATTGCTAAAAACATATAGGGGGGTGAATACGTTTTCGATTAAAATCTTAAAACTTTTTGTATCAAATGCCCAAACAATCGTGACTTAATATGAAAGGCACCAAAAATAGTCTATAACTATATGAACAATGGAAACCATGGAATAAGCATGTAGTCACAACACAATCATAATCATCAAACTACAACACAAACATAATTATAAATTAAAGAGATGACAATATGTAAATGAGAAAGCAAACCGAACACGATGATTTATAGTGGTTCGGTCACGGAGCTCCTCTCCTCCCTACTCCACTCCCTGAGTACCCAACTCGAGAGTTACTTCACTAGATCAACAAGCTCTCTTCTCGGCGGAGAAAATCTTACATAACGTCGCTTACAATTTATCCGGTACAAAGCTAAATACCGACTCCTAACACCGGTAGAACCAACCCATCGTCGCTTACACTTTATCCGGTACAAAGCTAAATACCCGGTTCTAAATCAAGGTAGAACCAACCTAACAACCCTTATATAATCTCTACATATTACAAAGAGTTTGATTGATGAATGTAATGAATGAATGATAATCTAAATGAACTTTCATTAATGGGAAGCCTTCAAAAGGATAAAGATGATGATGAGATCTTTCAATCTTATAGATCCAATCTTGTAGATCCACATATCTATGTTCTTTGTGTTGGATGAAAATTACAAGAACTTTTGCTTTGGTGGATGTAGATGGCAAGATCTTGATGCTTGATTTGGTGAATCATTTCGGGTGTATGCTTACAACAAGAATGAGAGTTAGATGCATTATGATCATAGGGTTTTATGGATGCATTCCTATAGATCTAGATGTGTGAAAAATGGTGGAAAAGGTGTGTTAAAAGTGATGAAAAACGGATTGAATAGGCTCCTCAAAAGGAAACGGCGACGCTCCAATGGAACCGGCTACTGTTCATCCGACCAAAAAAAATTTTCTGTAATCTTTGAGAGATTTCGTAATCTTTTGTAGAAATCATTTTCTATTTTCTTTTTCTTTATTTAACCTTGTATATTTAAAAAAAATAAAGTGTGCAAGTTAACTATTGTATACTTGCTAAAATGTTTATATAAAAATACTTATAAATGCAAAATCTGAAATGAGGTTTGATCATAATGGAACATAACAAACATGTACGAACCTGTGTTGTAACATACGAGGAATTGAAACGTCGAGAGATGTTGATGTATCTTGAGACAAAATATGATTATGAGTAACTTGTGCAATTTACGTTATGTATTACAAGTTACATGTTTGTCATCAACAAAACAAACGAGACTGTGTAGATTAAATACCGCAATATTTGCACTAACAATCTCCCCTTTTTTGTTGATGACAAAATATATAAACGTAATATATAGTAAATATAAAAGTTACTTGTATCCATGTAATACATTTACATTACCTTCTCTGTTTACACTTTTCTCCCCCTTTTGTCAAAACAAAAAGGGTGTGTCCTTGAAGTTTAACTTTATCTCTCCCTGAAAAGGCAAGCTTGCATCATCCCTAGTGAAGTTAAAATGTATACTCAAACGCCTTATGTTGTTGCATCCCCTAGGTGATTGTCCTCGGTTTATTACGGGTCAATGGATCAAATTTGAAAGCTTAACCTACAAAAATGTTAGTTTCATGTAACATATAAAAATATATAACTATATAATGAAGAAAATGACATACTCCTTTTGGTCAAAACGCAAAGGATTGTCGAAGAGTAAAAATGATTATGAATGCGTGCATGCTCCCCCTTGACGAGTGCTCCCCTTTGTTCGAGGCGTCAAGATACGATTAAAAAGCTACAAATAAAAATTAGTGTAAAACTAGATTCGTCCTTGGATGAGTAAAATATATACAACAAAGTGTATATAAGATACACGCTAATCTTGACGAAAGCTCCCCCTTGCTCGAGGGCGTCAAGTATGATCCTACAAAACAAAAGATTAGTGCAATAATAGCTTTTGTCTGTAGACAAATATGTCAAATACAATGAGTGTATAGATGACCCAATATGATTCTTAATGAATGCTCCCCCTTGCTCGAGGGAGTAAAAAATGAACCTAAAAAAGGAAAATGAATGAGGCAAACTTCATCCTTATGCCATATACCGCAAAGTGTATATTTGAACCTACAAAAAATATTAGTGCAAAATATATATACTTCGTCTTTTGATGAAGTCATATATAATATAATGTATATATGATGCAATATGATTCTCTAAACTATAATGCAATACGATTTTCTACACAAAACTCCTAGAAAAGTAAACTAGAGGAATGATAATAAAAAGTGTAATCCTACTACTTGCATCATCATGGTTGGTTTTGGTGGCGAGGTTGTTAAGGTTGAAAGGATGTGTTTAGGAATAAGACGCATTTCATTACGAAATTCACTTGGCTTTTGACAACGTAGGCAAATGAGCTTATGAGTATCGAGATATGTAGAAGGTGATTTATCCTTCATAAGTTGAATTGGTTGTGAGTCACTGGTAGGTTATGGTTATGGTGGTGGTGGAGGAAGGTTTCATGATGATTCTTTTTGTAATGAAGACTCGGTGGAAGACTCAAGTTTGATAAAAGTAAAAGGGTTTAACTCTAAACCTTAGCTTGTTGGGTTGATGAAGCAATAGAGGTGCCAGACATGACAATTTTGTAAGTAGTAAAATAGGTGGCGGAAGATGGTGATGACAATGCAAGTAACTAACAATGTATGCTTATTAGTAAAGTGGTGATGATGAATATGCATGAATATGTAATGAAAAATATGAATCAAAGAATGAGAAATGTGCGAATGAGCACAAATTCGCTTGATAAAGATATCGATCCTTATTGACCTACAAAATTCCAAATGGGTTAGTTTGAAGTTTAATGCAAAAAGTAAGAATATCATTTTGCAACATGATAGTTCAAACATTTATACCAACAAATACGAAAGAAACTTATTCAAGTATTATTACACGAAAGAGTTAACAAGTAGACATATAGATATACAAATATGCAATCAAAACACGTTTGTAAATAGACACAAAGATATGAATACTCTTAAGCTAAGCGTAGAGGAGTACAAATGTTACAACTAGCTTAGAAAGGCATAATACATGTTTGAAAAATATTGGATGATTCTATGAGTTTTAGAAGGACTTAAGAGCTAGATAAGTCAAAACTAACTATTGGGCTACCTTAAAACAAGTATAAATAACCTAATTAAAGTATTGGACAAAAAAGTTAACTAACCCAAACGAAAAAAGTGCCTTCTGTAGAACCGGCAGTGGCGGTTCCATTAGCTCAATGGAACCGGCCAATGCTGCAAAAGGAACTGGCTGATGCAGCCTTGGTTCCTGAAATCAAAAATCCTAGAAATGTTCCAAATGATTTCTAAACCTATTTTTCGCTTGTGATAGTGATTAAATAGAGTTTATTGATAATGAAAAAGGCTCATGGAAAAGATTTAACGCTTAGATCTTATAATTTTCTATTATACCAAATGCTCCTAATTCTAGAGGAGAATAAAAAACAAAAAGCATGAATTGCATAAAGACCAACTGAAAGCATAAACGATTTAGATTACAAACAAGCATTCAAGAATTCAAACATAAACTATATGAGAAATACGAACATTCATACAAGAACATGTTTCAAATAGTTCAACTAAACACAAGATTGATGACATAGATGATTTAAATAGAAAAAAGCACGAGATCTCTTATTGCATTTGAGTTTGTTTATTTCTGAAACATATGTATCAACCTTGTTATATTGTTCATTTGCTTGTTTGTCGATTTTGGTTCTTAATTAAAACAATACTGTTTCAAAAGGAAGATCCTAGAATTCTACAATTATACCAAAAATGCTTTGACAAAGTGTACAAGAAGCAAATAAAACACGTTGTCATATAAGGAACAAGATGAAAAGATCATGTAAATCATGTTCAAGCATGTATAAGTTAGACCATCATATGGATAGATTTGAAGAATGGCCAACAACGAGCAAGAACTACCAATCATAGACATATCCATATCAAAATCATCATGTATCAAAAATGAAAAATTACGAGATCATATGAGACATCATATAGGAGAAAAAATTACTTCAAATACAAACATCATGCAAGACATGTTTAATCCTTAACATTTAGTATCACGAATACATGCATGAAACAAAACCTTTCCTAAGGATTACGCATTTTTCAATTAATCAAATAGTTATCAAACACCAAGATAACAACAAGACAAATAATCAAGCAAGAACATATAATCAACACATGTATGAGCAATGTAAGAAGACATGATAGTCTAATGAAAAAGATCATATTTACAACTATTATGAAAAACGTAGCATTAGTGGTGTTTGGGAGATGGAGAGCAAGTTGGTGAACTAGTGGTTATAGAGGATTAACAAGATGAAATGAAAATGTTAAAATGTGTTGATAATTTTTCTAGGAAGTGTTTTTGAAATACCCTTCTCTCAACAAGACCAAAAATATTTAAAACTTTTGGCGGAAACGCTAAGATCAAAAATTGACCTTTTGTTATTTTTTTAGAAACTGACAATACTATATTTCAAATCAACTTTTGATATTATCTTTACATGATACTAGACTCAATTAGCTTTAAAATGATGGGTGACACAACTTCTAACTCCATACGATTCATTTTATACGAAATTCCCAAAATGACCCATTTTCTACAAAACTTGTAGTCCTGATTTTATATATGGCTAAAATGGCCGAAACTCGACTTCATAACATCAAAGCTTCCAGAATTTATTCATAAAATATATACTTAAATATCAAAGACACACTTGGTCAAAGTGAACCGCGGAACCGTTCTTTATGGGTTTTGCCAAACACTAGTTTTGACCCGTTTTAACCAAAACAATAACTTATTACTTTGACCCGTTTTGAAAAATACTTTTAAAACTACAACAAGACATCATTACACTTCATCTTTACTTGAGTATTTCGGATGAAACATTCAAGTTGCCAATCCCACTTTTATGTGCATAATTTTTATGACAAAATTTGTCAAAACACTTATCTAGCATACTTAGTTCTTATTCTCAAGGTTTTATTAAAATATTGATATTATGCGAGAAGTTAACATAGCATATGCAAGGAAGGAGAAATATGCCTAAATAAAGTGCACGAAGCCTAGCATAAGACGTAGTATGCATATTTATGAAATCAGAAAGCTAACACATAAATAACATGTTATCCCAAACACTAATGTTACACAAAAACAACAAGTTCAAAAACAAGATGTAAAGAGTATATAATACTAAATAAGATGCAACAAGTAATCATATAGCATATCATACACTATAAACATATCATGACTAGTACGAGTAACGAAACATTCACGGGAAAGCATTTTTGACAAAATTAGAAGTTATCCCAAACACTCCTTTAGAAAACATATAAATATTCTTTAAGAAGCTAAATCGACAAACTAGCAGATGAAAGACATGATAAGGTACAAACATATATTTCACTAATAAACAAGTTCAAATACAACTTGAAATAGGCATATGATCAAGATATATAAGCAATGCAAATCAAGGCAACTAGTCATTTAGCATAGCATACGAAAAAATTCTTTTATTCGCCTTGTGTTGAATATGACGATGTATACCAAGTTTGATAAGTGACCAAATTACTTTTATTTTCAAAAAGGACGTATCAATGTTCAAAGGATACCAACCCAAATTGCCCGACTCAAAAGTTTGAGTTTCTATGTTAATACAAAATTTGAAATTTTAGACACTTTGTAGTATTTTGAAAATTCAACTTACTTACACTTGTAATCAGACCCTCTAACCTGTTTTATTAGAAAGAAGACTCAATTCTTTTCGAAACGGTAGGTGGCACGACTCGTACGGATTTACGGTTAAGTTTTTATGACATTTTGATGTTGATAAAAATTTGAAAAACCTTCTGTAGAACCGGGTCCGCCGGTTCCTTTGCCAAATGGAACTGACTTTGTTAGCGAACAGAACCGCCGGTCTGATCGAATTTTCCAAAAACAAATATTTTGACCCGACAAAAAGGTATAACACTTGGTAGGCTTCAAGGTAAGTTTATATAACAAAGATATTCAAGGAACAAGACTTCTAAGAATAATATAATTTTCATATTAAGTCCTGTTTTTTTTTGATAGATTGATATATGGATCATACTCGGTTTTGAAAACAAATTTTTTTGAAAACTAGAGCCACATGGCTCTGATACCAATTGTGGAAAACATAGAGGGGGGTGAATACGTTTTCGTTTAAAAATCAAAAACTTTTAATATCAAATCCTTGATCAATCGCGACGTAATATGAAA
>BQNB010069618.1:0-33424 GCA_026074375.1 Tanacetum coccineum | reverse complement strand
GAGGAGAAATAAAATAAAACTCACTAAAAACTTGTTTAAATATATTTTTATATATAATGAGTTTATATTTTGTAATCATCAAAAAGGGGAAGATTGTTAATACAAATAATGTCTAAAAACGTTAGTTATATTTATCGACTTCTCTACGTTTTGATAATAACAAAATGTAAAAACATTGTACGTAAAATTAAACGTAAACAAATTATTAGTCGTAAATTTCCATTTTGACGTAAATCACTTACGGTATGAACAAACAAATGATTAATTTGTTAAATGATCAAAGTAATACCTTTTTGTCATAAACTTTACATTTTTATAAATGCAACAAAACTTTTTTACAAAAATAAATTAGACAAAATATTATTGTAATTAAAAGAAATGTTTTATTTAAATATATATTTGAGATCATGTTTTCCCCCCTAAAAACAAAAAAACATGAACCAGAAAATATTTCCCTAGAAAAGGAAAAAATGTGAAGCGTTCTAGTGATGTCGGGCCCCTTATAGGTTGGGTGGTCCCTTATTAATAAGGGAGCCGCTAGGCATAGATAAGGGACCGCCAGGCTTAACTGGTCCTCATCTTTGCCTATAAATAGTGGACTGTTCTCACATTATTTTTCACCTCTTGCACACATTTCTCTTTGTTTTAAATCAGCAAACATATTTTCTAGTCTTTGATCATTTAACTTGTATAAACATTTGTTTACAAGTGATTCAATCTTTCCTCTCCAAGTGCAAGAGAAAAATACTCGTAATCGTAAAGATACGAAGTATTGTAGATTAGTTTGTGCATATGTAACGTTGTTACGATCTTGTTGTAGTTTGTACATCAACCAAACCTCTTTTATTCTTATGTAGTAGATAGATCGTGTTAGTATTTTTAAGTGTAAAAATACGTGAGTGAGCGGTTAGTATTTTAGTTCTCAAAATATGATTGTGAGTGGTAGATTGGTTCTAGCGATTAAAACTCGACATTTAGCTTAGTGTCGAAAATTGGTGTAAACTACGTATGTACGGTTTTCTCCGCCTGAAGGAAGTTTGTTGACATAGTGCAAGTGAACTCTCGAGTTAGATACTCGGGGAGTGGAGTAGGGCGAAGATGAGCTTCGTTTTTGAACTACTATAAATCCTCGTGTTGTGGTTTGATCTTTCTATCTCTATACTTTCATCTTGCACTTTATATTGCGTAGTTAATATTCTTTGTGTATATATATTCATTGTGTTCATATTGTGTACAATTGATCTCACGTAAACTCGAATCTAAACTTTTACAAACAACGACAATTAAATTTTAAAAAACGGTAAACTATTCAACCCCCTTCTAGTTTTCATATGTATTTCCCAGCCTTAGCAAAAAATTTCAAAGTTTCTCAAACGTCGTTCAAAACTTTTCAAGATTTTTGCTTAAGACATGAACATCTCGAGTAAATGGGCATATACGTCAATGATGATTCCGAGTTCGTAACCATCATTGGGGGAAGAATCGTGTACATGGTTTGGTTTTACGGGTCTGTTGATTGGTTACTTGTGAAGTATTCTGCAAGCGTGAGAAGGTCTATTGCTGATTTCTTGCATGTTCCCCCAACGGATAATCACCAAGACCAAATGTCGATAAGCAGTATTATTTGCGGTGGTTTGCTTCTTCTTCTATAAAATTCCGTTGTGCACTTCAAATGTCAAAGTTAGAAGATCGTTCAAGCTACATCAAAGTTTTAAAATCTGCTTAAGATAGGGTTATTGGTTTGGGGGAAAGCTGATTCGTAAACTTTGTTTAAAAAGAGTCTATGGAGAAAGCTTATCAAGACATGCAGTATGAATTACGGTGAAGTTAATCCAGTTCATACCTATTACAATGGTTTTTCAGCAAGCAAATACAAAGAAGACTGAAGCTAGGATACAAGTATGAGGACTAGAAGACAATGAAGTC
The DNA here is from genome assembly GCA_026074375.1 of Tanacetum coccineum. Lineage (NCBI taxonomy): Eukaryota > Viridiplantae > Streptophyta > Magnoliopsida > Asterales > Asteraceae > Tanacetum > Tanacetum coccineum. Next base: position 31,498 of record BQNB010069618.1, on the reverse strand, counting down.
ATCCTCAGCATTGGAAGCACCTTGGAAGTTTTTTATTTTGTTGTATTTGTACTTGTTAGGAACATTATAAGTAATTCCATATATCACCACATTGGGGGAAGATTGTTAGTCTTAAAATGTGAGCGACATTTTTGGAATTGCACTTATGTATCATAGTCATACACGCAGGGACTAGATATGTCAAGTTGTATAAGATTAGGTGTGTAAGGGCACCCTATCCTTACTTTCAAGGAGGGTGAGGTCTCATTTGTACGTGTGTGTTTTCCCTTTCTCTCTCAATAAAACACACATCTTTTCATCTTTCTCTCTCTACTCTCTCACTATGGCTTTATACTTATTTTGGTCTCCTGGACCTCCTGATCTTGTTTGGTTAGTGAATTTTATGGTTAACAATAAATATCAAATGTAAGCACGAATTACTGTGATACGAAAACAAATATACGCAATTGTACTTATAACAACGACTAATATAATTCTTATTTAAAGTTTATATAAGGATATCTGGAAATACATTTTAAAACAACTGTATATTTTAACTCATAAACGTTCATCATGTGTTATTAAACAACAAAAACCTCAACATACACGTCACTTAAACAAAGTTAAATCTTTCATCTAACAAAAATCTTTTACAAAATATAAATCGATGTTAACACATAATGGATTTTTTTACGTAAAAACTAAAATTTTGAACACGAACAAATTTTTATATGTTCGTATACTAAACAAAAGTTTTAAAATAAATTTGATTCATGTATAAACTCCGTGCGTGCACGAGACTTATAATCAGTATAATATATGTGGATAAACCACCCAATTGATTAATCAAGAATCAAGATAAACCCACTTCTCACCCAAGCATTTTGGAACGACAGTTTTATGAACAAAACCAACAAAGCAGTGTATCTTTTTCTGAAAAAAAAAAGCCTTCGTATACACGGTATGACAGTTTTATGTACTCTCGGTATTACACCGAATTTTCTTTAACAAAATTGTTAATACCGGTATCGAGTGGCATTCGGTATACACGGTACCGGTTCGCTACTGGTATTTTGAGGCTTCTGCTCATCCCTAGGAAATAGGAATCCCTTGATATGTGAAAATAATGGAATACCAAATCCTTACATAATCTTATAATATCAACCTATAATATCATCAAAGCATGAATTTGTTAATCTAGAACACTGACATATATGGAGCATTTTCAGTGGGGTAATATTTAAAAAATAATTTGGGTACACTGAGACATGAATGAGGCTACTCGGATGAACATATGTAATATTTATACATGAACATATGTTATCAAATGAGGCAATGAAACAAGCCCGAAAGACAAACAAAACCTTTGACCTTTCGCTTTCATCTGATGTATAAACATCTTTTTTATAAAAAAATATCTTACGCGACTTCTTTTTCTTAACCAATTGTTTTGACCAATTCACCATATATGAAATGGACAGCAATATTCCTATTTTTAAATACGCCTAACGCTCTTCATTTAGACATGGTGTTAAACCGTAACCATCATAACCACTTACAGACATGTTTTCTTTCAAGTAAAAGGTGTTTTATACTTTTAATCCTCAAGATCAATTTTAGGGCTTATTGTTGATTACTAGTATTTTGTTAATTTTGACATGAGTATTTGCCAAAATTACATTATCTGAAACTAAGATATATAATATGCATGATTGTAAAATGAAGGCATCATATCACTTTACATATCCACCATTCACAAAAAGCACCTGTCCTACAACTCCAAACGCCATACCATAGAATCCGATTCTCATGAAATAGCAACTCCCACTACCTTTTTTTCTACGTAATCCCCATATCAAGTATTAGAGATCTAAAACATACTTTAAAAAAAAATGAACGATGCTATAGACACTAGAAAATTGATAACTGGATTTAATTGCCAACAATCATTAATTCTCATATAAAACAAAAATCGATACAAATGTGTCTCACATGTTAAAATTACAAGTATCCTTCTCTCTGCAACAATCCTGGGTATACATATGATGTTATTTGTTTCAACGACTTCACTGATTCTTCAAGACAGACCTGCTCTTTAGTCGCTGCACAAGTTTGGTAGAAGTTACAAAAAGAAACTAGATTGACAAAATCACAATAAGTTGCAGCTTCAGATGCTCTATAATCTATATTCATTTCCAAGAATTCCTTTTTGAAAAAACCATAAGCTAGAACCAACAATCTGACTATTAAATCACCACATTTGATTTTGGTGTACAAGAATCTTTACATGTCTATAAAACACATTTGCGTAAAACTTAAAAGCTTACAAAATGAGTAATGTTGTTAGACTATGATACCCTTACTTATAAAAGTCAATGCAATCTATTAAATATTTAAATAATAAATTACAATTTAAACCACTATGTTTATTTACTTTTACAACAACACCTGTATGGCTGTATATACATAAACATTTACAAACACAAATTAACGCTACTATACACCATCGCCGCTATGCGTGGGTAATCGTCTAGCGCATAGCGACGGCGGTGTATAGTAACTTTAATTTGTGTGTGCAATGTTTATGTATATATGGGTGAGAGTGAAGATAGTTATTGGTTTAAATTGTAATTAAGTAATTAGATATTTAATAGATTGTGTTGCCTTGCATAAGTAGGGATATTTTACTATTTTAGTCCAACAACATTACTCAATTTTTATGTTTTTAGGTTTTAAGCAAATGTGTTTTCTCTTTACAGGTCGTATATTTAATATATTGAATGCCATTTCATAATTTTAGCAAACAGTTACATGAAGAGTATTTTGGACATTTTATAGGTTGTTAAACATCTAAATGAACTAGGTAGATTCAAATGTTGCAAGAAAAATAATTAATAGTAATAGAGTAAGAGTATTACCTCTAAACAATTGTTTTAGTTCCTTTGAAAAATCTTCAGTCCGTCCCATTACAGGGCTTATACCGCAGACTTGTGAGACACAGAATTCCAAGTATAAACATTTTTCGGTTATTTGTAGAAGTAAAACGCAGACACCCTCTATTTCAGGTGTCAACAGCTTCAACCTGTTGGCTTCACATAACTCGCTAACAACAGCCATTCCTTGATCCTGTGTTTAACAAAAAAAATAACTTTAAAAGTCCAGATCATATCTAGGGCAGATTCTGAATTAACTGAGCGTCAAGCAGTCAACACGTTTATCTATTTGATCATAATAAACCGCTAGTTACAAGCCAATAACTCAATGTTTGAGAGATATTCTGGCGATTCGTAAAAGTTGAATACAAGTTGTAATCAGCAAACAACAAATACCAATTTTTAATTGTTCATGATCTGACATGCAAATGGAATTTATTTCTCTAAAATGTTATCCTGCAAAACTACCTAATTGCTGTGTTAATTATTACTCTCCTACGACCTTATACTTCTTGCTTCCTTTAGGTAACTTTTATGATTAGGTAGTCAGTTATGTTCAAACATTATCATTTTCAATCGAAAAATCAAAACTCCATAATGTAGATATTTATTTACACCTACAGATATGTTACTGAACTTGGAAAACAGTAGCAGCAATTAAAATGATAATATTGCTATATTAACCGTATCGTTTAATATTCTTCACATTAAAGGGGTAGGTTTCCTTCTATGAATACACTAACAAATCCATCAACGAGAACATAGATAACCATTAATACAGACAAGTTGTTTTATCATTTAGTACTGTGTGCTTGATATTTCTTCTCTCTGAAAATATTAGTGTGTGTGATTATCGATGCTAACAATCATGTCATCTCCCTAGTCATAAGTAATATAAACAAGAATCAGAGGGATGAAGCAACATTCTACCTGCAACCCATGTAAGATATCAGGCATTGGCAGATCAGGAAAATGAGCAACATCAACAAACCCCACCTCCTCGGCCCTTTTAGCTGCAGCAGCCGCTTGCATACACAAAAATTTTAAAAGATAAAATGCAATTTTGTATACTTCGATTGCAGCCATGTCTGAGAAACCTGTTTGGCGGATGACATCAACATTTTCAGCTGATGAGTCCTTAACTACAAGTGCAGTTGATGAAAGTGTCGAAAATCTAGGATCTAAACCACACCCCACAGGTGAAAGAGAAAACCAACCACTTTTGCTGTTTATAAACGACGGCTTCTTATACCATTCAAACTCCTCTTTAAGAACAGGATGACATAGCAATAGAGGGATCCTACTGTTTGCTCCAACATGTGGGCCCTTACTGATGAACGCTAATAAGTGGATACTCCTTTCCCGTAGTTGTAAATCCATTTCTTTCATGGATTTGGTCCACACGTTGTGATGTTTTGCTAGCATGCATATTAGCATGAGAGCTTGCTGGGTTTCCATGAGGCCAGTCAAACTTGTTTGCTTTCTCTGAGCACGGGCTCTCTTCTTTCTATCTATATCAAGAAAAAAGTCTGGAATATCTAACCAACAAGACACTAAATCTGATTTTTCTAATATAAAACAAGAAATGACATAATCCACCATATCAGAAGATGAAGAACTGTCCCTTAACGAATTAATAATCATAGACACCACTGCCAACCCAAGACCCCACATGTTCTCACTCTTTTCAATTCCAGCTTTCTCAGATTCATTTCCATTTTCCAATAATACTCTCAAAGATGAAAAGAATCCACAGTTAGCAAGCATCTCTGCACCTCCTCGTACACGTGCAAACGTCAAAAGAAACTTAAGTATCACAGGAACCGCAGGCAAATAACTATTATTGTAGAGCTTTTTGACGACATTTTGCAACTGTAGATTCTTTTGAATGATGGGGAACCACGTTGCAGGCGTTGAACGCTTGACTATCAAATCAATTGTTGCCAATGAAAGGCTAGAGTACTCAACCGGTTCAACAAAGTTACAGAGAGTAGGTAGAAGCCTCAAATATAGATCTGATACCTCAGATTCCTTATTGATCAATCCAATGGTAGAGAGAAGTACTGTAAGTAAAAGCTTCAATGTAAGTTTGATATCAACAGATGGTTGCTTCAAGTCTTTTAATGTTTTTATGCCGGAGCCCATGGTTTCGATAATTAGTATGCAAGATGGCAAAGAAAGTTTTTTCTGTATAAATCTGATAAAATGGTGAAGTAATTCTGCTTGAGCAGCGAGAAACTCAACAACATCCTTGCAAGCATCGGTTAACAGGACCAGTGATACTGTCGCTTCATGGTGAGACTGACAGATTATTTCAATGCACGAACTAATTTGATGCTCAGAAAGTCCCCCACCAGGTGTAGCCTTCACATAGAACAAACATTGTGTTAAAAAAAAGATCTTTTTTTAACAAAGGCTTAAAAGAAGAAACACCAAGAGAAACCAAGAGTATGAAAACTTACATTTTCATCATACAAAGGCAACATGGTTGCCAATGACTTCAAAGCTAAAAGTTTGGAATTACTGAGCAGCAAAACACAATTCATCTCTTTCATGTGACCCAACATTGTTTCTGCTACTGTTTTCAGGCCTTTCCATTCTGAAACATCCCATAAATCTATTCCTAAATCTTTCTCTAAACAGGAGCAGTCAAATAACAAGATATCCTTAGACAAATTCCCAGCATCTTTATTTTGGTAACATTCCAAAAACTTGGATTGTAGCAAGAACTGAAATAGTTCTTTGAACAATTTATGTTCTATCTTACGACCTTCATATTCTCCTTGCATGTGGTAATACAGATCACTTAATATCAAACTCTTTGGCTCCTTCCCTTCACTACAAAATATAATTTGCAAAAATGGTACATATTACTTTATTTTCGGTAGGAAAAAAGGGACAGGAATTAATTGAGCTCATTATAAGCATGCTTAAATTAGTTCACAACAGTAATCGGTACCTGTAACCTTGTCGTCTGTATTGAGTTACCAATTCGGAAAATGCAGGAAGATCATGTAACTGCAACATGAAGAGAGCTGTTACGACAACAAATCGGCTACAAAAGAGAAGATAAAAACTCGAAGTAATAGCTACCAAATATGTGGAAAAGAAAGGACCTGCTAAATAAGTTAAAACAAACAAGCATGAAACAAGACAAACCTTTTTCCCCAAGGTAATTATTTTTTCAACTAGCGATACAGACAAACTCCCTGTGCAACCATTTTCTAATTTTTCAATAGCTTGAACACAGAATAGAGCAGCAGAAACCTGCAAAGCCACCATGTATAAAGATATTATTAATCACAAAATATACTAGGAATAAATTTCAAGATCTTCCAAAAAACAACATAAGATACTCCCAAAGTCCAAAGTTGTCAGCATAATTTAAAATCATGGCATGTGAAGTTGCAATTCAATTAAGGTGCAGAAGAGAAAAAGTTAGGCAAACACTGGGTGTTCATAAAAACAAGTATGAAGAATGAGGTGATTGAATTCAACCATATGATAAACAAGGTAAACACATACGATTTGGAAAAAATATATAAAATAAAAATAAAACTACTGTTTTATTTCACACTAATTGTACCAAATGAAATTACACAAACGGATGAGTACCTGTCCTTTAAGAAACTTGCCATTGTCATACACACAAGAAGAATACAATTCGATCAGATTACTCAGGACTGGGCCCTTACACCAGCTGGACAATATGTCTCTTGGACCACTATTACGACCATCTTGTGTTTTTTCAGCATTACTAGCTTTTGCTGTAGTATCTATTGATAATTCAGAACCTTTTCTGATAGACTCAGCATGTAATATCTTTTTCTGCAGAAACATCTCAAGAGACATTATTTGCAATATGTCAGACTGACATTGATATCTGTATGATGAGATTAAAGAATCTGTACTCGAAGGATGATCCTTCAAACCACTGATCCGTGAGATACAGGTGGAAAACTGCCTCCAAAAAGTTTCAGACTTTTTCAGACGCTCCAAAATATTGATGAACTGAGAAGCTCCTTGCCACAATGCCATCAAGAAGTCTAGAGCATTTAGCAGTATTTTGGGATTACTGGCAACAACAAAATCAACAAATTGTAAGGTAAAACATAAAATTTTGTTTACAGTTATTAAAAACTGTACCTTTCTATCAATTCTGAAGATTTTCCAATATACACCCCAAGAGCATCAAGCAGATTTTCTCCCTTAGACCCCAAAGAGCCAAGACTTACGTCAGTTGTACTATCCTTTAAATCAACTATAGCTACAAGAAAGGCAGGCTGCACATTTGAGCAGTTAACACACTAAGTGATCAGAAGAATACAAGAAATGCAAACAAATATGCATGTGTAGATAAAAAGGAAAATGTACATAACATGAAACTGAAATCAGTAAGTGCCACGTTGATCTTTATCATGCTGAGAAGAAAAATAAAAAACAGACCTGGTAATATGCTGCCGAAGCAAGCATCTTAAACGTGTTGACAACAAGATCTTCATCTGAAGGTGATTTATCACTTATGATCATTATGATAGAATTCCTAAAATCTGCAATCTGGTAGCAAGCATGCATACAGCAATTAAAATAGGTGGAAATAACCACGGACTAGAGAGAACTCTGAACGTTGTTTTACCTGCTTGTCATCCAGACCAAAACAAGCATTCCCGGACATGTATGGTTGTAAATCATCAGCATTCAAGAGTAGAATAGAGAGAGCACTTGCAGCACCCAGTTGGATTTTCTGACGAAGTAAATCATAAGAGTTAAAACGTCAAAATCAACAATAAAACAGTTTTATGATATCTTTTTATGTTCGTACTATCTTACAGGATTTCGAAAGAATGATATCAGAGATATGAGAGCCGTAACAACAGGAATTGGTTTGGTTGAAGATGAAAATACGGCTTGATGGAAGACTGAATATCCAGGCAAAGTATCCTAGAACCAAAGGAACACCAAACATTAGCAACATCGTTTTTCAGCTAATATGAATTAACAAGTGCAATTAATTGCTGCCAAAGCACCTTTGAAAGATCAGAAAGCATCTTGAAAATATCTAATACTGAAACAATTGCTGGTTGCAGTCCTTCGATTTCTACGAGTTCATACAGGCGGCTAACGTAAAGTTTCTGCAAGAATTTGGCAAGATATCGATGCAGATAGATAATAATTGAGAATTGACCACCACTATAAGGAATAGAGAGAATTCAATGTGAACCTCCAAAGTTGCTGGTGTTACACAAACTATATGAAATAGAGCATTGTGCACCGAAGAATCACAAAGCAACAAATCACGAACAATCTCCCCCATTTTCGGAGAGTGTGAAATTGATGAAATGCATGTCTTCAAAAATTCAAGAACCTAAACAAAGAAGTAAAAATAGATCAACAATTCCCATTAATGCAAGGTAGGATAGCAGGATAGCTTTGTTGGATAAATTAGCCAGTCTATAACATGTTTGGAGTGATAGATACGGTCTTAATACAGGGATATAAAAGAAGTTGATTAACACCAGTAGACGCACCTTCAGTGTCACCTTCCAACGAGAATGCTTCACTTTGAATTTCCAGTACTCATGATTAACTAGAACATACTGAATGTTGAAAATAGCAAGAGCTAAGAGGAAGTCATTTTCTATTCCCTTATCCAAAAGCTGGATGGTGAACTCCAGTACTGACAAGTGCAAAACCACAGAATTATGAAAGTATCAGTTTAGCAATTGAACTTTTCATAAAATGTGTACTTAAAATGAAAATGTGATGAGGATAGCATGCCTGATACAGCAAGTGGACAGGAACTGTCATTATGCTCACAGTCGATAAGTAGTAATTTAGCCAGCCTTCCAGAAAGCAACCAGGAACCACTAAGGCAACAAAAAGACAACGCATATCAGTTTAGCTAAATATCTGCTAGAGTATGTCAGGTATCCTACAAACTATTTACTAGAAAAACTGAAAATGAAACAGGTCTTGAAATCTCAGTGAATTAAAAGTCATGTGCCCCAACTCAGCAGATTTAGAAGAAGTCAGACATACAATGCTTGGCAATATAATGAGACATAAACCAAATGGAACTAAAAGAAACCATTGTAGTGGATTTTAAATTATTCAGTATAAAATCTGAAACGCTCTGAAAACTTCAAGTGAACACACCTTGATAATCCATCAGAGTCACTGTTAAAGCGATTCATCCCTAAAGCAACATCAAATATATTGGTTTTCAGAACAGTTGGGGTGACATGAGATGGGGAGCTGCAAGCAAGAAAAGATACCACTGAAAGATGTTATTCAAACATAATATAATGAACAAGTAACTACCATAATACTTCAGAAAAAACATGCCTAAAAGTGGTTAGCCGCCCAACTACACAATATCAACCATTTATGTGAGCTACGTTGTCAGAGAAGGTGCCGGAAAAAAATAATAATAAAGATGTGAACAGTATACCAATTTAACATCATAGCAAGAATGTTGACCCCCATTGACATCATTAACGCTCCACTAACATTGGGAGAAAGATTCTTGATCAAGTTGCATACTATCTCAGCTACGTTTAACCTGCATAAAAGAAAGCATAAAATGATAAAAGAAAACTTTGCTTAAAATGGCAAAACACGTAGATGATACGAAACAAGAGAAAAAGACGATGACAAAACTGAAAATTAATGAAAAGGATAGTTTGTTATGTACCCAGTTATGTCGTTGCCATGGGATGTATCAGCGATACTCATCAGGGAATAACACACAGCCTGTAGACAATACACATATGATCACATTAGTACAGTTTTAAAGGACTTTTATACCACCAAAAGCCATTACAAGTAGGGGTGTCAATCGGGTTATCGGGTCGGGTTTGGGGCTTATCGGGTCGGGTCTATCGGGTTTTGGAAAAATATAACCTAACCCGCAACCCGACCCTCTAAGGAATCGGGTCTATCGGGTTGCGGGTTATCGGGTTGGGTCTGTCGGGTTATCGGGTTACTTGTTAAGGCAAAAAAAGTCAAACAATAAAAGATTGCTAATACTGTACCGGATCAATTGAGAGTTATGGTTTCAAATCTAGAGGTACTTTTGTGAACATTTGTTTAAACTAAATCTGCTGAATTTTTTAGTCAAGTTTTAATAAAGTTGGTATCAAATAATCTTTTTTCGTTATAAACTTGCTTATGTTTAATTATGAGGAGATTAGCGTTGAAAATGAAACAGCTAGTTCAATTTGCTCATTTAATCTGATTTATGCAAACATGTTTCAACATAACAAATTAAACTCCATAGCTAGTTCTTATTTTAACTTGAGAACTTCTATAGCATTTTATATAGCTTATTGTTCAAAACTTAAAAAAAAATTAATGTCATTATATTTTATCGGGTTTATCCGGTTGACCCGATAAAACCGATAAGCTAAGTTTGACCCGAATCAACCCGACCCTATAAGGCCTTATCGGGTTCGGGTCAAAACATTTGACACCCCTAATTACAAGGACATCCACCTACTTTATCAAACCAAAAGCTTTTTTTTGGGTAAAGGGAAAAAAAAGTCTACAAAAGGCTAATACAACGAGTAGTTATTCAAACCGTTCCAGAAAAATATCAAGTGCAGAAAAAAGTATATGAACTTAATTCTACTTGCCTAGCCAGTCAGATGATTTCTTTTATTGTCAAAGGAACTAGTTCCCAAAAATCTAAAATACACTTTTAACATACTTCTTTTCGAGTTTTAGTCCGTTACAAAATTACAAAGAGACTAAGAAATCTTGGAAGGTTATTTGCATTACATAGATTATACATCATGATGCGCGATGATGCTATTGATACAAGAGAAAGGGTATGATAGCCTAAAACACATATCCTACGGCTCTCAGGTAAGAGCTTGGTAATCATAAAAGACAGGAACCATATCTTTCAGATGATTTAAATGCAAGTGAACCTATAGTTCCTAGGTATAAAACCCCATAGTTATACCCATTTCCGAACTTTGCTGCACCCTTAGGACATAGATCTAGCCCCATAGCTACACCCATCTACGAACTTCGTTGCACCCTTAGGAGTTAGAACAGAAGTATAATTGCTAACAGGCCCAGTTTCTTTGCATGCTCTTATGCTTTTATGTTTATTATGATTGTATGTGTTTATGCTTATGCATGCCCGTTTTCCTATATGATTTTATTTTTATCTCTGATCATACTGTGGCACCACGTGTAATAACTCTTATATGCTTTATGTATCCTATGCTTTCATGCGCTGTTTGCATATATGTCGCTATTATTCTAAACTTCTATAATTGTATGTCTTATATGCTGCTATGCGTCATATGCTTACACAGTTTCTCTATCCGTGTAATATCACACACTCACACTTTCATATACATTTGAGCACATTCACCCTCACACGTACACTTGTCAGCAGTCTTCCTAAGGGTGCAATCTATCTACATTCTACCTCCCCCATACCCCGCTCCGGCGGGATAAGGTACTGTTGTTGTTGTGAATCTATAGCTCCTAGTTTTATAAAAATAAAATAAACCATTTATCCTAATTGGGAGAGATGAAGTGCTACTGAATGTATAAAAAAGTACAGAGAGCATATTAGTATGTGCTTAAAGTACTGCTCAAGTATCTAAACAGATCATCAGCTTTATCCAAAGTTATAACAAATGCACTCTCACCAGGTGAGTTAGAATTATTTCTTTGGTCCAGAAGTAACATATGCTATAGTTTGGCTAATAAAGGTACACGAGAACCATATGAGAGATTATCGTACAAATTACCTTGTTAGAAGTGATGAGCCGACTGAACAGATCAAGGGTAGCAAGGACTTCCTCAGAGCCATCAGGATACATCTCTTGTGCCACACGCAAAAGCAGCACTAGCACTCCAGATTGTGTGTACTGCAAGAAAAGAAATGCAAAAGTAAGCTAAGACAAATTGTATCGGCAAGGTAACTCAAAATATAGGAATAAAGAATAACCAGAAAGTAACAAAATTAAGCATTTGACTTTTACCTCCCACCGTACAAGAGCAGTGTTATCATCAATGACTTTTAACACATGACCTCGTGTATTCCTAGGTATCTCGAGACCTTCAAGGCCAGGAACATACAGTGGTAACCGAGTCTCAACCGTTCTTGAATTGTTATCAATCTCGAGGTTACCTCTTCGGTCAATCAGAGTAGTCAATCCAACAGATTTATCGAGAAAATTATAACTGTTCACAGATTGAAAAGGAATAATATGTAAATGCAAATGATCAAATTTTACTAGCTAGCCAAACACAAAGAAACACAACAAAACCTTGATGCAAAGCAATTTGAGTACTCACACGCATTCTGCAGGCCAAGCTCCCTCAGAAAGAGCTGATAATAAGCGAATAAGCTCCACAGTCCTGAAGGGGAATTCGCCTTCTAAATTATAAAGCAGGCACCGAACAGGACCATCTACGAAACTGTCCCGGTCCCAAAACTGAACACATAGGGACTCCTGTGCCATTAAAACTTATCAACTTTTACTACAATTCATTAGAAAGAAAAAAGTTGGTAATTAATTAACAATAAATATGTGGATAAAGAAACCAAACCTCTCCACGGTAAATCTCTCCAAGAATATTCAATATCAGTTTGAGATTATTGTCTTCTAACTACAACAAAGATATCACTGTAAATGAAAATTTAAAGGAGACAGACTTGTTAATTTTACTGAAAGATATGCATATGAAACAAGGTACCTGGAGACTGATCTCATATGATGCTATAAATGCAGAGATAAATGTCCTCAAAACACTACGAGAACCAGCAATAGGACCCTAACACAATGGTAGTGCAAATTTTTATTTATTTAGAAAACGGTTATTACCATAATAGCTCAAGACAACAAGAAAGTGAGAGAAAGGCCCACCTCTGAATCCTTTAAGAGATTACTGTGAAGAATCTCATCAAAATAATTTAAAGATGCAGCTCCAATGGCTTGACGAACATAACCCACATGATCAATTTCCTGTAACATTATCAAAGTATGGTTTACAATTGATGAGATGTAAATGGTAGATATGAAAACGCATATGAAAACAGCTGGTACCATAAGCACATTATGTTCCTGTTTATCTGGAAGAGATGAAATGAGACATAAAAACACTGCCCAGGTCAAAATGAGTGGGCCTGCTTCTTTCGTCTCAAATGCATCAAATCTAGTAATAACTGCATCCACCTCTTGAATATCACTCATGGCAAAAGAAAAATTGTCCTTCCTGCGGCAAAATTAGATATGAAGCTGATTGACCAAGTATATATGCATAAATGATACATTGTGTCAAAAATATTATAATATACCAACATGCTACAAAAATACCACAACCACCTAAAGTATAGTTATTTAGAGTTTATACAATTTCATCATATTCTTGACAAGTGTAATCAAGGAGAAATATGAAGAGAAATGTTTAGAAATATATATGCTGTGTTTTCTAAGCATTATTAAATTATCTAAAATTCACTGTTTCATGAAAGTTTTCCTTATTTGACGTTCCCCTCAAGCACCAACAACGTACCATAATTTAGAAATTAAACAACTTGTGCGTGGGCTAAATAAGAATGATCAGTAAAACAGATTTGTAAACATAAAACAAGCATTGCAAACGTATACAAACAATAACAAGTTCATTATGCTAGTAAGAGAAAGCAAAAAATCACGAGTACGAGAATCTAACATTAACCATGATTTCTATCTTGATACTTCATGATAAGCTAAGTGAGTAAAAGACTATGATGATCCATAATGCGCTGCATTCACGGTAAATCTTATAGAATGCTTTATGATACTTCCATGGATGACTACAAGCAAGCATAGGATTGTGTGCCACCGTGTTTCAAAATATCCATCAAGGGATTTACATTCCATGACAAGCAATAACCAAAAGGCAATACAAACAAAGACATGAAAGATTGAGAGCTTTGAACCTGAATGGGGTCTCATCATGGACCATTTGGAGAAGATTTTCCATGTAAAGGGTTTCTATAAGAATAAGTAACAACTGTACTTTAGCATTATATATAGATTGCATGGCTTCAACCGATATGGCCAGTTTAACAAAGTTACATGACCCAGATATCATCATCTGCATTGAATAGTTTTCGAGTTACAAGCTGATAAGAGAGGTATCAAAAACAAATATTTATACAGGGAAATTACCTCGTAAAGCAAACATAATTTCTTCCACTGTTTGCCATCGCATGTACAAAATGATTCATAGTAAGCAATAAAAAGAATATCTAAGACCAAATTGTCTTCAATAAGCATCTCCTCGGCCCACAAGGTGAAAAGGTCTGCATCCTGCATAAAAGTCACAGACCTAACTCAGCCATGCATTTACAATTAAAGAATTCATATAAAAGGTCGAATTTATCAATGGGGGTACAAGCGATCCTTCCTATGCACCTGGATTAATAATTAAGATCATGTATATTTGAGATTTTGAGATCCATCAATCTTTATATTATTGTCCAGAACTCCAGATGACTGGGAACCATCAAATCAAATTGTTCAAGTATGATAATGTTTCTAAACCAGTGTAGCTGCTATGACTCATCATGTCATAAACTTGATTCTTCTACAAAATATTTCTTGCAAAGAGCAATACTGATACAAGTTTCTTAAAACCCAACTAAAAAAAAAGTTGTTTTAACTCTAGAAGAACAAATAAGAGTAATTATCGCAATGGACTGTATACTGATCGATATAATTGAAGACTTTAGCATTGATGATGTATATTGCCGATGAGCTTACCATGCTTTCAGGATAAGCGGCAGACAATAGACTCTCAATAACAGACAATAATCTGTTTTCCAGTCCATCAGAAATCAGCTTTATTACCACGTCCCTCACAGTACGATCTGCTTTGGATCCATCTTCAAAACACACTGAACAAGACGCAGCAATTACAAAATTAGATGATCATACAAATCAAAAGATAGCATAAGCATTTCAAACCAATCAAGGACTCGGAACATGCATGAAAGAACAATTGTCAAATGGGGACAACTGACAGTAAACCATTAGAGAATAAACGAAGACTATGCATAGTGAAGACTAGCTAGTCCGCAATAGGCGTACTCACTCTTAACCTAAGGTTTGAACTAGTCAGTCTGGTACAGAGCTTAAAAAGGAAATCCTGCGACTATCAAGGGCGAGGATATTTACCAAGCATGTTTGGTAGCTAGCTCCTAGATCCGTCTATGCTAATCTGTTACATATCTAATATTAGGGTGTGCTTGGTTTGAAACCGGGAATAGGAATGGGAAAAGCAAAAGGAATGGAGGGGCATACTAATGACTATCATCACTGCAATATGCTTGGTTGATAATGAGTAATCAACTCATCATAATAATCAACATACATGGTATTTGGTTGCTAACAACACTGTAGCTACTGATATACATTAAAGATTTCCAGAACGTATACCAACTAAGGAAAGTTAACACCTCATTAATACCAAATTAATATCACAATATAACACGATGCAAAAGCCATAACAGAATATATGAAGAAAAAAAAGATGGGTTCCACTTGGTAAATCAACTTGTGCTTTTATTTTTGTATAGAACATAAAATAAGAATCAAAAATAGCAAATGAACTAAGGTAATTTATAATAGACTTTTTGATGAATTTAAGCAATATGCAAATGAAGAATAAAACAAGGAGATGCTAAAGTGGGTATTATATACTTACAAGATAGCATGAGAATCTGGCGGGTACACTTCAACACGCACTGTCGCTCAATGTAATACTGAAGCATAACCTATTGAAAGTGGAAAGAAAACCAGGAAAACAAAAATGCTTTATAGACTTCTAATGATCATTTGTATTGATCAACTATCTTAACTGATTCCTGCAGACAACCTAATCCTAATGAGACCTAGTTTCCCTGTGAAGCAGCACAATGTACAAAATTATTTGTATGTTAACTTATTACCCAGCACTCCAAGTTAAGAGGGGAAATCTATCAGGAACCGCCAAAGGTAGCATAATAACTCAACATATACCCTCCCTACATCCCTTACCACACTTTATCTCTCTCTTTGCCTGGTTTCGATGTATTTACTCAAAAAGGTGTCAGTTATTCCCTCACATACTTTATCAGTGTGCATGCATCATAAACGCCTTCGTATGCACAAAGGTATAACGAAGAAGGAGAACTAACCAGATGAAGTGGCTCGAGAGCCACAGGATCAGACGTTTCACGTTCACATGATCTTTCGACAAGTATATAAGATTGCACTTCGTCTAAACACTGCAGCAAATAAAAACTCGTATCATTTTCACATCAAATCTAAATTGAACTTTAGTTGGAGACAGCAGAAGAATGCGAACTTTTCATTCTAGTCAAGACTCAACTGTTCGAGAATTAACCATAGAAATAATAAAATCTACAATTTCTTTACCATTGCGATTTTCCAGTACCTAGTACAGGACAACTTCGTATTTCGAGGTAAATTGCCAAGGAAAAAAATCTAGTTGCATACGCCATTGGAACTAATTATACACACAAAAAGGTGAGCTAAGCGCTATAATAGGACAACCAAATGTAATACAACCATGGGCCGACATGGCCTACACAATTTATATTTGCAGTACTATTTATCTGGTCAAGACATATTCTTATTGTACAACCATGGGCCGACATGGCCTACACAATTTATATTTGCAGTACTATTTATCTGGTCAAGACATATTCT
Organism: Tanacetum coccineum; assembly: GCA_026074375.1. Taxonomy (NCBI): domain Eukaryota; kingdom Viridiplantae; phylum Streptophyta; class Magnoliopsida; order Asterales; family Asteraceae; genus Tanacetum; species Tanacetum coccineum. Next base: position 14,859 of record BQNB010069618.1, on the reverse strand, counting down.
TATTGGACAAACTTTTGTATGGTAGAATACATAACCTATTTTTCAAGAACATGGTGAAGATACACTATGTAATGCACATACACTATGGTTCTGCATATATAAGCTAGGGATCTAGTTCTGCAAATAACACACAGATGCACATACATCCATGTATACAACAGTAACTAACAGCTATTAAATTGTTTATCTACCCACATAATACAGCCAGCAACCCTCGTCAACAGGACAGCTCCTAGAGAAGAGATACATGTAGTAACTTAACTCTCTTGCTAGTTGGGTAGCTATAATATCCCAAGTTCCACAAGCGCACAGCTGGTGTTCCTCATGGGCCTTTAGGCAATTAAACAATTATGACCTCACATCAAACTAGTCAATCTAGCGTCCGTATCATCTACCTGTAAATTGGTATAGCAACCACAACCTACTGACTTAATATAATCTACCAACAATGTTTAACACATCAGTTATGCACCTTCTGTAAAGATATTTAACAATCATAATATTTCCCTAAACCAAACAAAAAATAATTTATAAACACTCACCTTTTACACTAACAAGATGCTTTCGTGATCCGTATCTCTAAAGAAAAGGCTACTTAAATAACTTAATAGACTCATCATACTTCAACAGTAATCTTACGTTTTCAACAGAACCAAGCATTTTTTGTTGTACAAATGATTATTGCTAAGTAATGCATCTCTATACATCTATTTAGTTCTTATTTTAATTCAAAAAAATGTTTTCTACAATTAATATCCTCCTTATCACATCTCTATCTTAACAGGACTAAATAGATGTAAATTCGCATTCGCACCTATCACATATTAAAAGGATTGACATAAATAACGCCTAACAACTATTAGATGGATAAAACTACCAATGAGGAACTAATCTTCAACGCCAATTCTGTAAACTTGGAATCAATCGTCAACGTCCGCGAACCGATTTTCACTTGTTTAGAATCCAACGCCCCTCTCGATTTCGGATTGGGTAACTTAAACATCGAAACCGAGTTCAACAACCACAAATGATTCTCTCTCAGCTTATTCTCCTGTAAACAAATTAAATCACATTACAATAAATAAAGTAATTTTTTATAAAAAAAAGTGAAGGTAATTTTATTTACCAGTGAAATTGGTAGTTGAGAAGAAGGTGAAAGGTTTTCAAGGTCTGTTAATAAGTCGGTGAATGGGTCCCACCATAGTGACGAGTCGACGGTTGCCATTGGAGTGAGAGTGAGTTTGAAAGAAGCCCTAGAATGGAAAAGGGGGGTTTTGAAAGAGGGTTTTATGTTGTTTCTGGAGTAGCCCGCGCTTTTGTAGTGACTCTCCTTTGTTTATGTTGAATGTGCTTTTTTGTTGGAGCACTTTATAACAAGTACTTTTTAAGTGGGCTAATACATACGCGGTTACTAAGGTTTCCACAAATGTTGTCCTAAGTAACCAAGGTTTCATTTTGTGTGTGTGGGTTACTAACATTTTCATGACCGGTTTATTAGATTACTCCTAATATTATCACTTGCAACACCCGATTGCAATCCTACGTGGATTTAGTAACTCATTACCAGATCCCCATTACCCTTTCCCCATTTCCCCATTTCTATAAACCCTTGTAACATGCTATAATTCAACTTTAGCAAAAATTGTTAACATGTATCAAACAACATATAAAAAATTTAGTGAAACTAAAAGTAAAACATTACATCAATTATGAGATAAAATCTAACTGCGCACGTTAATCGTGCGTTAATACTTCTTGGTACATGACATTTGTGGTGTATGAACTCTCCTTAAACGAGCTATTTGATGGTTTCACCAAACTTATACCTTTGTAGTTGTACGTGATATCCCTCTAGACCAAGGTTGCAAAAATCGTGAATCGTTAAGTTTTACTAGGCGAGTACCCGCGCATAGCGGCGGAAAATCCCTAGCGGTTGATAATTAACGATATGCAATGTTGTGGTAGGTTTTTCGTGTAATGTTCAAAATAGAACATGAAAATATCAAAATGTAATTGCACACGGTTGCAACATGCGGTAATTCAACTTTAGCAAAAATTGTTAACATGTATCAAACTACATATAAAAACATTTAGTGAAACTAAAAGTAAAACATCACATCAATTATGAGATAAAATCTAACAACGCACGTTACTCATCGCGTAAAACTTCTTGGTACACGACATTTGAGGTGTAGACTCCTCCTTAACCGAACTCTTTGACTGGTTTCACTAATACCTTTGTAGTTGTATGTGATATCCCTCTAGACAACGCAACATAAAGCTGGTCATGCGAGAAAATAGAGTCAGGCAAATAGACACCGACATTTGGAATTGTTTGGCCCTGAGCTTTATTGATAGCCATCGCAAAGCTAAGGCGCACAGGGAATTGTTGTCACACCTCGCCCAAGGCGGAAATGCGAGGCGTGACGGAGAGGAACCGTCATAAAGCATTGGTACAACAATATAGAGAATTACTACATGAACATTTAACATAAAAAGTCACAACGACATCGAATACAAGTTGGGACTTGCATCACGATGTAAATGTCACAACAACATAGTCATAATGTATCATAGTCCCACAAGCCGGGACAAATGTAATGATGATTGACCCCAAAAGAGTCTCTTCTTAGGTATCACTAAGGCAAGTCACAAGCACTAACTCCTTAGGCTTTAGAAATCTTATCACCTGAAAATGAATACTCAAAACGTCACCATAAAGTTGGTGAGCTCGTAGGTTTAAGTAGTATACCTATTTGTTGTGCATATAAAACAAGTAGGACAATAGTGAGTAAGATACGCATATACGAGCACTTAACTAAATCATACAATTGCAACAACTAGGCCTCATGACTGCATCATACATAAACTTCCTCAGATAATATTCACCCTTGGACAAAGCACACACAGAAATACCAAGAGTGGGGGTGTCAGCCCAAATAGTACTATAAATATATCCTTAGGCTCTTAACCGGAGTTAACAGTTTTGCATAGTTGTATCCCACATATTTTATTCACACATTAAGGCACATATTGCAATCAAAACACACATCTTGTCCAAATATATGAAAAACATTGTATCACAGCAGGAAAAAAAATTAAAACATCATTTGAGTATCATTTTCCCCCAAGGAAAAAATATAAGTAAAAAGGGGCTACGAAACTCACCTTAGCAATCAAGAGAAATGAGTACTAGACGGATCAATGAGAAATGACTAGGGACCCAACGAACGCGCACCTCCTAACTACAACCTAAGAGAATCAAATAGTACTAAGGACCCTTTAAGTCTTTGGGATCAGTCGTTTTACCCTCAGGCAAAGGCTGTGATTTACTAGTGCCCTCATCGAGTGGAGTGGAAGGCAATCCCATACTAGTGGGTTGTATGTTTCCTGTTAATACAAATATTCGCGCAAAAACAATATTTATATTTAATGATTTCTTGTTTTGATAATAACAAATATAATGTCATACTACGTAAAAGTTTAGTTATTTAGTCGAAAGTTTACTTGACGACGACAAATCACTTAAGGTATGAATATGACATTATTAAACATAGTTAATGATCAAAGAAAAATATTATCATTTGTATAAACATTTTCTAATCAAATAATTTAAGTTAACACATGATTAAATATAAGCTAGTTATATTAATCATGTAAGACAAAATAAGATTAACCATAAGTGGAAACAATCTTTTCAAATCTTTCTAAATCTTCCCAAATCTAGAAAATCTTTCCTTATTGGTGATAAGAAATATTTTGTTCTAGAAGAATCTAATAAACTACTTTTATTAAGTACAAAACAATATTTTGTATAGATTTGGGGTTAATCATAAAATGACAAATGTTGTCCCAGCTCCCTCAACGGATCCACCTAATACACTAGACGGATCCAGCTACGATGGATCCGTGGGTCGCAGCTCACAGCTGTCTGGGACAACATTTGAATTTTAAAGGCTTGCCTATAAATAGCAACCTTAAGCTTACATTTTTTACAACTCTTGACAAATATTTTTCACACACATCTTTTATCTTTTATATTCTTTGATCATTATACTTGTTACATAATCTATTATAAGTGATCAACTCATTCCACTCTTTAGTGAAGAACACTTACGAAGACGTCAAGCTTCAAGTGTTATAGTTAAGTGTGTCATCAAGATTTGTGATAATCATTCATATGTATATATGTTTGAGTGTTGTGTATTCATATGAGTATGAAAGGTAGTATTTAGGCCATAAAATAATGTATGTTAGATTGGTCCTATCTCGAATAGATCTCGATATTTAGCTTAGTTACGGAAATAGTCTTGTAAGCGAAAGTATGGTTTTCTCCGCCTAAAGGGAGCTTGTTGACATAGTGATGAATAAAACTCTCAAGTTGGGTACTTGGGGAGTGGAGTAGGGCGAAGAGGAGCTTCGTAGCCAAACCACTATAAATCATTGTGTCATCGGTTTGATTTTTCTTATCTTTACTTGTTCTTACTTCATAGATTACTGATTTACGTTATTGCAATCACTATCATAACTTGTGTTTTTCTCTTGAGTTTACATAGTTAACAAATTAAGTTTTATTTTAAAACGATAAAAACTGTTCACCCCCCCTCTTCTAGTTTCCACACAACATTTTCTATCTTTTTTCACAATATTGGCAGCAACAGAATCTTCACCACTACCAAATTCATCAAAGTCAATAACATTCATATCCTAATCCTCCATCATATTACCATCCAAGCTTGTAAGATGGTCAATTTGGGCATCAACCTCAAAGCAAAAAATCATTCATGTCCACTCTAGCTGAACTGGAGGTATCTTCATCCTCGATTCAAAATAACTTTTTATACTTTCTCCACATCTTCTGCTTCCTGAGTCTCCTTTACAACATGCTCTTCCCTTTCAGCAACCTCTTTGATATAGTTCATTTCGGCACAATTAAAAATATTTATAAATGGATGGAAAGATACGAATACAAATCAAAACACCTAAGTATCGTGATAAGTATTGATCTTCGGATGTCGTTCTAAGAGATGATGAATTTGAGAAACGCGTTTTAGTTTTCGTTTTATGCTTAGTTATCTTTTATTTTGGATTTTAGAATTTTATAACACTAACTTAAAGGGAATCTACAGGAAAATATATCTAAAAATAAACTAAGGCAGATAATCTAATGATAACGACAAATATATGATAAAGAATATACTTGTTTAGATATGGTTGATTCTTAGTAGTAGTTGTAGAAAACAAAAACTGGCGATTTTGAGCTAGAAATTATCCTTGAATACTTTTACTCTAAAGTTAACATTTACTAAGTCACGATTTCGTTTACTCGGTAAATTTGTAAAGGAGTGTAAAATAACCACAAAGCAATTTTGAAAAGTTATTTTATAAAATCCGTTTAAGTTGATTTATCACTAAAAAAGCTTTTGACTTAAATAGAGAATATAACGTTCCAAAAATTTCGTGGTTCCACTTTTACTTTTTAGTTAAAAACAAATCTTTTATTGAAACACTTTTAGTATTAATACTTTTATTTATCTTATAATAAAATAATTCTCACTAAAGTTTTTTTAATATCTTCCAATCGCCACTTTAACTTATCACGTTTTTAAACCAACCAATCACCCAAACAGCATATATAAAACTACTCTACATTACTAAATAACCTAAAAAACATGAAATAATAATTTAAACTAAGCACGACAATCATAGAAATATAAAGGTGATTAAAGAAAAAGGATTGAGAGCACCGTGATTGAGATTATAGAGAAGCATGGATTAAGAATCCTAAAACTTAATAAACCTCTTCCAAAAGCTTAATTCAACCCTAATCTACATTAAACCCATATTAATATCATCCAAAGCTCCTTAATTATCACATTAATATTCTTCAGCTCTTAAAGATCGAAACTTTATGTGTTTTAAGATGGATTTGAGGTGAAAATTTGCAACTTTATAAAAATAAGCTCTCCAAAAAGCTAAAGAAAAGCTAGTTGAAAGTCAAGATAAAAACTAATCACAAGATTTAATGATGAGGTTGTTAAACTTCCATTAGTTTTTTACAACTCCTATGAAGTGTACTCTATACCGTTGTAGTGATATGTATAGGCAAGACTCGGGGTCTGTTATTCATCTCTAGGAAATAGCACTATAAAGCGGCATCAAATGTTCACTAAGGTTCTAGGAGGTTGAGAAAGTTTATTTTGTCTTTTTATATTTTATGAAAGCAAGTAAATCTCGGTTCTGAAGGTTGGTTTGTTTTAACTAATTTTACTTTTAATCTAAATTAGTGAGGAAATAATTATACAACGAAGCATATTTACCTAAGATGCACTACTCCTTGCTAGCTATCCAATTCTACCTATTGCTTTGTCACACTTGTGATGTAATGTGTAAGTATTTTCGAGAAGCATGACGAATTACACGAAAATGCCGTCTGCGTGATACCTTGCTAGATAAACGCATAAGTAAGGTAGTATGGAGACTATTACATGCCCCTAAGGTAGATAGAGCGCTTTTAATACTTAATGGATCATCCATAGATGGGTAAGGTAGTATAAAGACTATTACCGATGGAATCATTTCTACACAATCATGTCGCTCTAGGAATCGATACAACACTTAAGTTGCTAATGTTCTAAAACCTAAACATGCACACACATCAACAAGAAGCAATAGGAAACAAGAATTATAAACTATAATCAGTTATACTCATTGAATTTGTCACACCTTAATGATAAATATAGAATATCCATAATCATCAATAAGAAAATAACAAGATCTAATTAACTAAAGACAAGCTTCATGTATTCCCAACTAAATACTAGATGAATTAGTCAAGCATACTTGAATAAGAACAATCAACAATAAGAATTGAAGACATAATAATAGATTTATTCAAGAATCTAAATATTACAAGATGTTTTATAGTTGGATTCGTTAAAAATCCTGAGTTGGCATGATGGAGTTATTGATCAAAACAATACTCTAATACTTCGCGCGCAAAGTGGAATGGCTTCTTTACACGTGACCTAGCCATCTTAATATGTTTGGAATCACAAAAATGTGTCTAGTCACTTCCAAGTTGTACAGGTCTTAGCTGTAGTAGTAGTAATGATTAATTTAGTAATCTGTCCGGCCAAGGCCCATGGGAAAGCCCATCCATCATAGACCATGGCTGGCCTCCATGTACTTATATTCCCTCTTCTAGCATAGGAGAGGGGTTGTTGTTGGTTGTTTTCATTTTTCCCATTATACATCTTTATACAATTCTTCCATTTTCCATCCATCTGTCTCTTAACTTCATAAACCACTTTCACTCTTGTTCTTGTTTGATCTATAAGATTACTATGTGTTAAAAACAATGTTATGTAACAAAAAGGAACCCCAGTAAATCTTGGGGAATCTACAAAAACCAATATTATCTTACTTCTCTGAATGATGCACGGTTGTCCAATGGTCCTCTTTGGTATTTTGGATTCGCGTTGGGCGAAGCAACATGATCGGAGATCGATTCTCAAGCTCACCAAATTTCATCAGTAAATTATTGGTACAAATTAAATTCGGAATTTGACAAGTTTTGCAAAGAATAATAGGTTTTAGAGACTATCAGATTGGATTTTTACTTATTTCAAGGGTTTTATTACGTTGATAGGATTGGGCATAATCTATTTTCTGTGGGACAATTCTGTGTTCCAATCTCGAGTGGCTTTTCGTCAAATACAATATGCTTCATTCGTAATCTAGACGGTGTTGATTTATTGACGGGATCTCGAGAGGGATAATTCTTATACACTCTCACTTTGGGAATATAGATGGCATCCTCTCCCATTTGTCTATTGTCAAAGGCGTCTAAAACCAATTAGGTCTTGGTTATGGCATCGACGTCTATTCACTTGAACTTTGGTGTATTAATCACTCTTGCAAGACATGACTTGTAGGATGTACTCCCTAAGCTTAGTTAAAAGGATCACTTATGTTTCTGCATGTGCATTAGGCAAAGTTAAAAACCCCAAACCTAATTATGAAGATACCAATCAGAAAAACTCTATCTGTTTGGCATTGGTATTGTGGGGCCAATTACGTGTAGCGAGTGTCATGGAAAGAAGTACATCCTCGTTATTGTCGACGACACTACTCTCGAATATACATGGTAAATGTTTTGCGATCAAAAGATGAGGCTCCAGATTTTATTATTAACTTTTGAAGATGATCATTGTATTGCTTAAGGAAACCGTTCACTCGCCTTCAGAACAGCTAATGGAACTGAGTTTGTTAATCAGACATTGCTCGTGTATATTATGAGCAGGTTGGCATCTCTATGAAACATCAGTTGCACGCTATCCTCAGCATTACGGTGTTGTTGAAAGACGAAATCGTTACAGTTATTGAAGCAGCCCGTACTATGTCAATTTATGCCAAAGCTCCTATATTTCTTATGGCCCGATGCGGTTGCCACATCTGTTAACAAAAAAATCGTTCCATGATACTCGTCGTCTACGATAAAATTCCATACGAGCTTTTACACGGACAAACTCCCGATTTATCGTAATCTAATGTGTTTGGTGCAACTTTTGTCTACCAAAGAAGATAGTGAGAATTTGGGCAATTTACAACAAAGGCTGTATTGGTATTTTTATTGGAATGCACACCACGAAGAAAGCATCGGATTTACAACAGTACGTACCAGACAGAATTATTGAAAACATTTCTTGTTGATTTTGATGAGCTGACTGCGATGGATTCTGAACATAGCTGTTTGGACCGCACTTCATGAAATGTCTCCTGCTATACAAACTGTTCTGGACTCTACCAAACCCTCCTTCTTCAACACAATTTAGTACCACCCCGAGATCTGACTGGGTTTGTTGTTTAACCAATGTTTGATGAGTCACTTATTCCCCGACTAAGTTGATTTACACCTAGCACTGATGTCATTGGCTCCTATTAGATGAAGTAGTTGCACATGAACATGCTGTATCCAACTGGCTCACCTTCATCACTACAGTTGATCATGAGCACCATCCACCAAGTAACTCTCTACAACACAAGAAACTCAAACACCTTTTATTTCTCATGATGTTAAAGAGATAATCATTGATATTGATGTTGCACATATGGGTATGATCCGTACTTCAGGTATTCCAATTCCAAATGTATTCTAATCAATCTTCTTCAATCAGTTTTATTATAAATTTTGCCTACCGATCACCAAGTTTCATGAAACAATAGCAATGACTAAGGATCACCCTCTGGTTGAGATTAATCGGTGCTCTCGGACAACCAGTTCCACACGATACAACTCATGAACAAGCCCTTTATTCGCTACTCTATGATGCCTTTCTTACATCCGTCCAACCTAAGAACTACAAAAGAGCATTAACCTCAAGCATGTTGGGATTGAAGCTATGCAAGAGGAACTTCATGAATTTGAACGTTTGGAAGTTTCGGGAAAATTGTTCCTCCTCTGACAAGCATTTGTCATCTATCTTAAGTGGATCCTATAAGGTTAAGCCTTGATGAGTTAGGAGTTATTCTGAAAAAAAAGGCTGGTTGGTCGTCATGGTTATCGCCAAGAGGAGGGAATCGATTTTGAAGAGTCATTCGCTTCCCGGTTGTAAGATTAGAGGCTATTCGAATTTTCTTGGTTTGGCTGGATCATATGAACTTGGTCATCTATCAAATGGATTGTGCAAGACTGAGTTTCTGAAATGGTCATCTACGAGAAAGAAGTTTATGTTAGCCATACCGGACGGATTTGTGGTTCCAATACATACAAATACGTTCTACAAGCTTAAGAAAGCTCTTTATGGGTTTGAAACAAGCTCCACGTTCGTGGTTTACTGATATGTTTGTCTTTCATTCATGATATCTAATATGAATTCTCTAATGGATCTGTGGATCCTACTCTGTTCATACGTAGAGAAGGCAGGAACTTATATGGACAAATTCTATGTCGATGTTATTATCTTTTGCTTGCATTCTACTCCTGTACTTTGTGATCTTTTCGCTAAAATAATGTGTTCATAATTCAAAGATGTCATGATGGGTAAAATCTTATTTTTCTTAGGGCTACTGATAGATTTCTCAAAGTCCTGAGGCATCTTCATAACCAATTTAATTTGCTCTGGATTCACTAAGAAGAAATATGGCTTTGAATCTTGTGGTCCCATTGGATACTCACATGGTGGAGAAGTCCAAACTGGATGAGGTTAAAGAAGGGAAAGCTGTAGATCCAATCACACTATCGTGGTATGATTGGCACCCTCACTTTTATCTTACAAGCCAGTAGACCTTGTACTACAATGTTGATCATATGCATGTCGTGACGGTATCAGGCTTGGCCGACGAAAGCACTCTTAATGCCGTTTAAAAGGATCTTTCGGTATCTAAAGGAACATAATCGTGGTTCTTCTTTGGTATTCCGAAGGATTCTTCTTTGCACTATCAGCATTTGCAGATTGCGGATCATGCTGGGTTGTCATGATACACGCCGTAGAACATCTGTGCAGTATAAACTTTTGGGTGATAGACTTGTGAGCTGGTAGTCTAAAAGGCGAAAACGCGCTGCGGATATCCAGTATGGAGACTGAATATATTGCTCTGTCAGGTTGTTGAGCTCATGTCCTTTGGATGAGATCACAATCTTACCGAATTTGGCTTTGGATTCAATAAAAATCCAATGTACTGTGATAACAAAAGTGCTATTGCCTTATGCTTGCAACAACGTTCAAAATTTCCAGATCCAAGCATATAGACAATCAGGTTTCACTTCATCAAGGTGCATGTTGTGAATGGTTGTGATCGAACTTTCTTTGTCCATTAAGAGTATCATATGGCGGACATCTTCATAATGCTCTGGGCCGAGAAAGAATTGAATTTCTTTATCAACAAGCTGGGAATGCGGAGTTTTACCCTGGATACTCTGAAACAATTGGCAGATGAAGTTGATGAATAGTGGTGGTACCTATTCAAATATCATGTATAATAAGTAAATACTTAAAATCATAAAAACAAAAAACAAAAAAAAATTATTTTCATTTTTATTTTTATAAAATTCTATAAAAACAAAGAGAAAAATATAACATCAGAAAAACCAAAAAGATTTTCTTTTATATAAACTTTTCAAAAACAAAGTACAAAATTAAAAAAATGAGAAAAATTCAAAAAGAAGTTTTACAATGGCATGGTCTTCTGAAATCGCTAACCATTTCACGGTCTTAGTAATGTCAGTTCAACAATGATACAAGCTATAAATGAAGTTTCGAGCAGAAGTTTCTATATGTTTTTCAAAAATGCCAAATGATTGCTTTTATTTCAGATAGCATACACGGTTATCATCTTAAAGGCAAGTATTTCCAAAAAGAAAACTTGTCCTTCAACGGGATATTTATTCTCGGGCTTTGGTATACTTTATGACCTGGAAAAGGCCTTGTGATTACTTTCATTCACAAACACGTGTTCTATATTTCCTTGAGTGTAAGTCTCAGTGCGCTTATGTGTTAAAATATGAGAAATCTATATTTTTGTTCGTTAAAAAAGTTGTCTCTCATATGATCAGTGTTTTCTGTAATCACAAGAAGATTTGTCAAAGACAATTCGGGACTTCTCGAACAATGACAAATCTCTTTAAATAGAAAAAGGGTCATTATTTGAGGGGAGAAATCTTAATCAAACATATCTTGTTTAAATGTCTTTCAAATTTAGAGTCATGAAATAATGGAATTAAGTGTTGGAATATGACGGATAACAATTTAATGGGGAGTTGATTTATATTAACTTCAAGTTGGCTTTAGTTGTCAATTTGTTGAAATCTTTATGGACTTAGAGACTTAAGTGCAATTCAGGGTTTAAATAAAGACGTCAATATTGCAAACTCCTCATAGGTTTGTAAAAGAATTAGGATATGCTTGAAATACTTTTCATAGTTTAATGCCTATGAAGTTGATTCTCATGGAATAGATTTAAGCTTATTAATTCTTCGAACACGATCTTGGGAATCTATGTTTGCGTATAAGGTTTTGACTGATTCCGACGTGTCGAAACCAGAAGGGGGGGAAGGAATATGATGTTTACTTTGATTTGTGTCCTTGCCTTCTTTTGTGGGTTAGCTTCTTTTAATCTGTTGAGGTTAATTTCTATTGATTTTAGGTGTCTGTGTTGAAACATTTTGGGTACACTTGTTTTATCACAGATGGAAGAGGACATCTCGGTTCATTAGCAAGTATGCATTTTTGAGTCAATAGGGGAAGTGTTAGAAGTATAATTATTTAAAATGTGCGAAGAATTCTTTTTGATTCAATTAGTGTCTTTGTCCAACGGTCAATCACTATGCTTATTCTTAAATTGAGTATGTATATTTGATAAAAGAGGTACACATAGGTATGATGATTCCTTTAAATAGTCAGTATCCTGCAGGAAGAAATGTCTACACTTGGGACTTAGTTGACTTAGGTGTTATCATTTCAACTACTTAGAGGGAATAATTGTGACATCCGGGACTTAGTTGACTTTGGTGTTACAATTTATATCATCACTATCATATAAGGAGAAATACGGACATCCGGGACTTAATTGACTTTGGTGTTGCGGCTTCGAGTTACTTGTGTACTTCGGATATCTGGGCTTTATACATCAAGACTGCTTGATGCGGCTTGCAAGAAAGTTCTGAATCTACTCAAGAAAGGATTGCTGGTTTAGGGGGAAGCTAAGACAACTTCAACACCGACACACCAACCTCACAAGCTCAAGTTACATATGTATCTGAATCTGTTCTATCCTCGAAGTTTGATGCAAAGACTTTCATAACTTGGAAAGAAAGTTGAAGCAACGCTGAAGAGTGCTTGAACAGAGAAAGATCAGATTGACAACCTCTTGAAAGAAAGAAGGTTAATGAGGAGCTTAGAAAGTTCGTTGGTGGGAGATTGTACGAAGGAGACCTACGGCTGCGTCAAAAGAACCATATGATTCTATCATATGATGTTCTCATCATTCAGGTCAAACCTCGTATATAATAATCTTGTGAATATATAAAGTGTAGACTTAATGGTGATAATAAGGAGTGCTCGAGTACAAAATTTTCAAGAATTTCTTAGTAAATTCAAAATCTTTCAAATTATTGTACTCAGCACTGTCTTATAAACCCTCAAACGTTGAGGGGGAGCAATAATATGTTCCATTCTGCTAGAATATATCATTTTGTCCCCGAACGGTTAATCAATTGATATCCAAAATATCAAGGGATTAACATTTTGGATAAGGGGAGAAAATGTGATTAACCTGGACTTAATGTATATTGACAGAAGTGATCAAATAAAATGGACTCAATGCACTCCACACCTAGCATGTACTACGATTACGATGCACATGTTAAGGGGGAGCTTTTAGTGATGATGAAAAACTCTCAAAGTGTAAATCTTTTGATATTTATATCAAACACTTTGATTGAAATTTTCAATGTTTTTGGAAGGATCGTGATGAAATACCCAAAAGACCGACCATGTTCTTAAATTTATGAAGTTATAAGGCGGTTAGGCTTAGGTATTCAGATCCCATGATCCAGCCAGAACCGGAGGGATCTACCCAGGGATATCCACTAGTTAGTGTAGAAGTCCTTAGGTATGATTAAAAAGGAGAAAAAGTGAGAATAGGGAATAATGCCGACTGAGATGGAGCTAACACTGGAACAAACCCAACAAGGTGTTAGTTATGAAGTCTCGGTAAGCATTGAAGGGGTTGAAGAATGAAAAAGAAATGTAAGGATAAAGGGTGAAAAGAAAGAAGCCCTCCATACACTTAGGCAGAAACCGGGTCAATACATATGCTGTCAGAAACACTCAGGTGTTGTCTGACATTGAAGACAGTCATGGACCCAGTGACGCTATGCACAACCCTCCCTAGCCACTCAAGGTCTCTCAAAAGACTCTTGTTTCATTTCTCACAGAGATTACACGCATTTCTATCGACTTTCTCACTCCGAGTTAGTTGATATTGAAAAGGTGGCAGTCTGCTCCAGCCTCCGATCACTAAAATCAAAGTGCACTATTGAGTCTAGAGCCAAAAGAGATCATCCATAAATCTCATTAGGACACTTGTCAAATTCTGCTTGCTAAGTCACACAATGTGAATTACAAGATATATATTAAGAGTCCTACGCATTATCCTTGTGATTTTGCCAGAACATCAGAGTGAATTCATTTACAATGAAGATGGAAATCCTGCTTGAGCCAACATCAAACAAGCTCATGGTAGGTAACTTGTGCGATTCTTTATGAATCAAACTTGTAACAACTGGAAAGAAACGATGGTGCGATTCTATAAGAATCAAACTTGTTCCAGGATATGAATTGACGATTGATGATGAATTTTTGAAATGATTAACACTCTCGATGTGTCACAAAACCAGTTTAACAAGTGACACGTCGATTGATTTTCAAATCAAATTTTCTATTTCAATCGGTGAGATAGTAACTCACTGGTTCACTCTTATCGTGTTGTTTGCTTTGAGACGTTCCGATAATGAGAACATGCTGAGTTTAATGAATCTAATGCAAGTGTGTAACACCCCCAAATTCTGGTATGCAGCGGAATGGTAACAATGGGGTGCTACGTCAAAGTACAACAATCAAGATATAGGAAACGACCTTAAATGGACGTTTTAAGATAAGATTTTATTCGATGCCATAGCAAAATATCAGAGTTCATACATTACGTCCCATATGTTTTAAAAGTCGTAAACATTTCCACATACGCTCCTAATTAAATAAAAGCTTCGTAATACCAAAAGATGACATAAGTTTTTATAAGATAAAAGTTGCATCAAATTTAAATAAACATAGAATCCATCTTCATTGATATCCATCA
>BQNB010069616.1:18804-33424 GCA_026074375.1 Tanacetum coccineum | reverse complement strand
AAACCTTAAAACTTAGTCCTAAACCCTAAAACTTAATCCTAAACCCTAAACCTTAATCCTAACACTAACCCTAAACCTTAATCTATCCTAAACCCTAACCCTAACTCAATCTAAAAGTCTAAACCCCTAAACCAAACCCTAAACAACCCCGATACCCATTTTCACCCATTTTTAAACCAAGCACACATCCAAGCACCTCTATGACATCACCAAGTAGCTTACAAGCACCTCCCTTTCAACTCTTGGCCACCAAGCTTGCTACATCACCACCTTGTCACCTTGTTTAGCCATGACCTCCAAACACCCTTCAACACCATACACCTTGCAAAGCTACACTCCCTAGCCCTCAATACTCATCCTATGCCTTCATTAGTCATCACTCTACATTAATCCTTGGTCATTACTTCTCCTAGCTTGGCCATCAAGGGTTTTTAAGGCTATAAATAGCCGAACACCCCAAACCATGTAAACCACACCTCAAAAACTCATACATACTCAAATGGAGTTCTAACCATTCCCTAGCAGCAAAATAAGATCAAGATAAGTCCCTAAGCTCATAATAGAATCCAAGAAGCAAGGAAAATGAAGTCTTGAAGCCATTCCTAGGCGTACGAGTCATAAAAACCTATTTCGACCCATTTTAGCTCAAGTAAGCCTAAGATCTTGATCCATAATCTTATATTCTATATTATAATGTTCATAATACTCTTAAGATCATATATAAACTCTTGTTTGAAGCTTTGAATCCTCAAACCCATGTGTTTTTGATTAAAACCCTAAAAACGACCCGTTTTGATTTTCTAGCTAACGAATCATTTTTCTAAACTTTTGTTATGTTAGAACATCTTATTTTAGCTTATTCTAATAAGTTATAACCTGCAAATATTGTTAGGATCTTGTACTAGATAGATCTTCTAGCCTTTGTGGTTGTATAGTGCTTATGTAATCACAAGCATATACGTGAGAGACTCTAGCAAATGTTTAGGCGGAAACTAAACAATATCAATTATTCTTAAAAGTTATAACTATAAGCACCTATTTTGCCAAGTTTCAAAGTTAAGAGGTTTAACATATACTTTATATATAAAGGACCAAAATTGTAAAAGTTTATAAATAAAGGGTATATATTGCCATTTTTGCAAACTTAAAAATATAAAATATAATATTTGTATATAAATTATAAAAATATATATTAATATTATAAGACTCGATTTTATTAAAACCCGATACATTTATCGCTATTAATCAACGATCGACGCAATTACGTTATATAGTTAACATAATTTATCATCGACTAGCTTTTGAAAAAACTTAAAATCTTATCGTATCACGTTACTATGGAATTTCATGTGAGGGGTTCCATTTGGATTTTTGTTTTGACGAGTTTGCTGGGTTTACGATTTAAAGTGCCCTGGCTCCTCAAACGATACTACATGGCCTCTGGATTATGATAGCCCGAACAATGATACAATATTTCCATAATTTAATAAATCAAAGATATACGTTAAACTTTGTAAAGTTTTGAAACATAAACCATCCCACTAAGACTTGACATATTACTTCAGGTTGCGTGACAAAGCCGTTACTTTCACTTGATATACTTTTGCCATCAATCAGATTTCCCTGTACTGTTAAGGTGAGTTCATAGCCTCGCATTTCAATCTTTTGAATGTTTTATAAACCCGCGAGGGGGATACATGCTCAATTGTTTTTAATATACACAAGTACTTAAAACCGATATTGTGAAGTTCATAGCCTCGCCTTTACTTATTTACATGTTTTATAAACCCGCGAGGGGGATACATGCTTGTTTTATACAAATTAAACACAAGTGATTTTGATATATGATATGGTTCCATCACTGTGAATAGTCCCATCTTTATATGTTTTCTAAATCCCGTGGGGGATTCATGCTATAAACTATGAATACAAGTGTTTTTCCAACTATATGCTATCCTGATATATTATTGCCTAAGTTACCTCCATTTTCCCATAAGACATCCCAGTCTCTCTTTGGGTAATAGCTCCCAGTATCTCTTTGGGTAATAGCTCCCAGTATCTCTTTGGGTAGTAGCTCCCAGTATCTCTTTGGGTAGTAGCTCCCAGTATCTCTTTGGGTAGTAGCTCCCAGTATGTCTTCGGATAGAGGCTCTCGGTTCTATTGAGTTTAAATATGTGATTCATGAGCTTAGGGCAATAATATTGTTTTCCATGATAATATTGTTTTCCATGATAATACTGTTTTCCATGATAATACTGTTTTCCATGATAATATTGTTTTCTATGATAATTGTACATGCATGCAATTATTACTACTTATGGGTATAACAGCGTAACCCAGTATCTATTATGACTTGTATTCAAACTATTTATCATAAACCTATAAATTTCACTCAACCATTGTGTTGATCCTTTTTAGCATGTTTATCTCAAGTAATTGAGCAAACTATGGCATGGAGTGGCACAAACTTAGAGAGGGCTAAACTGTTATCATTCAAACTTTATATTTCTAGATTTTGGGACCTGCTTTTGTAAAACTCTGATTATATTAAATGATAACTAAATTTTCTAAAACGTCTCTTTATGAGTCGTTTTCTATGATTATGTCTGTTGATCCATGAAGTAATACCCCAGATTAGCTTCCGCTGCTATATTTCAAAAATTAGGGTGTTACAACTACAGAACCTACCAATATCAAGGAAGCTATGCTTGATCACAGCTGGATCGAATCAATGCAAGATGAGCTTATCAGTTCAAAAGATTAGATGTGTGGTAACTTGTTAAAAGACATGCTGACAGAAATGTAATCAATGTCAAATGGCTTTGGAAAAACAAGATAGATGTTGAAAACATTGTTATTCGGAACAAATATCGTCTCATTGCCAAGGTTTATAGTCAACAAGAGGGAATAGATTTTGAGGAATTGTTTTCTCTAGTAGCACAACTTGAAGCTGTCAGAATGTTCGTGGCATACGCGGCTCATAAGAACTTCACTATCTACCAGTTGGATTTCAAGACTCCATTCTTTAATGGACCACTAAAAGAAGAAGATTTTGTAAGTCAGCCTGGTGGATTTGTAGATCCAGACTTTCCAAATCACGTTTATTGTCTTAAGAAAGCTTTGTACGGTCTCAAACAAGCCCCTAGAGCAAGGTAAGACAAGAATTCCTCATTCTTGATTGACCACCATTTCACAAAAGGTATTGTTAATCCAACATTGTTCACAAGAAAACACGAGGATGACATTTTATTAGTTCAAATATATGTCGATGACATAATTTTTGGTTCAACAAATCTGGTTTTCTCAAACAGATTTGCAAAACTAATGAAAGATAATTTTGAAATGTCAATTATGGGTGAGATGGAGTTCTTCTTAGGACTTCAGGTTCATCAATCTCCCTGTGGAATCTTCATTAATCAATCAAAATACATTTTGGAGCTTCTTAAAAAGCATGGTATGGATAGGTGTAATTCCATTAGTACACCAATGGCTACAGCCAGAATCGACGCAGATTTACAGGGTACCCCAACTAATCAGACCAAATACCGTAGTATGATCAGGGACTCATGTATCTTACTACAAGTCGACCAAATATTGCTTTTGCAACATTTGTATGTGCATGTTATCAGGCACGCCCAACTAAGAAACACCTCAAAGAGGTCAAAAGAATATTTTGTTACCTCAAACAAACCTATAACATGGGTTTGTGGTACTCGAAGGATTCTGGATTTGAGCTAATCGCATATTCAGATGCAGATTTAGCAGGGTGTTATGAATCTGGAGGAATCCAATTTCTGGGAGACAAGCTAGTCAGTTGGTCGTCAAAAAAACAGGATTGTACAGCTATGTCAACTACGGAAGCGGAGTGCATATCGTTGTCTACATGCTGCGCACAAGTCATTTGGATGAGGACGCAACTGCTAGATTATGGATATCGTTACACCAAAATTCCAATGTACTAGGATTCAAAGAGCGTAATTGCCATATCCTGTAATCCGGTACAACATTCTCGTACTGAACACATCAAAATCCGATATCATTTTATCAAGGAGCATGTTGAACAAGGTACAATTAAACTTTACTTTATTTACTTTGATCCGGGACTGAATACTAGCTTGTGCTAGACTATTTACAAAAGCCAATCTGAGGAAAAGGTTTAAGTCTTAGTTCAAGATCAAGTATGAAATGTATGACTCTCAACACATTTAAATCGTCTCGCAAGTTATTCTTCTTGAATAAAAAGATCATACATCAAACATTTTGTACATACATTCAAAAACAAAAATTAAAAATTAAAAAATGAAAATCTCAAAAACATTTTGAATTTATTTTTTCTAAAAACAATGAAAACCAAATACAAAATTGAAAAATGCAAAAAAGTCAAAAATGTTTTACATGTTGCAAAAACATAAAAACATAAACATGTAAGTTATTAATTGATGCAAACACATATCTTCCCTAATTTAACTATGCATGACGCTGATTTTTCACAATTGTTTCTTTATTAAAAAGCTGTTAATGCATGGCATGACTGAGGGGTAGTTCTCATAAGATATCAAAATGAAGCCTGCCACCGTGGCAATGATATAGTGTTTCGTAATCATTTGCATTCACGAAAAATAAAAACAATTTTTCAAATCATCATCTTTGAAAAATCAAAAGTGTGTTCAAAACTGCAATAATAACTATCTCTCGAATAAATTGTTGATCCTACGCCTTTGATCGTGTTCTTACTTATTAAAAGAGTAGTTGTTACCTTGGAAGGCTAGTCCCAAAATAACAAAGATTATGAGAATTTGTATGAAACCAAATTATGTATCGGAATCTACACTTTGATACTCTAGAGGGTTTAAGAAGTGGAAACAGTAATAACCAACACAAACAATGAACAATGAACAAACAGCATCAATAATATTAGAATAATACGATACTTGTAGTACTGGGGTTGCCAAAAACCTAGAAGCTATTACAATTTTTCTCTCATAAGTATTTCCTATCACTCTGAAAAGTATATTCTATTATAAAACATAGGAATCCGAGCCATTTATAGAATACAGGAGTCCTTTACAAAAATAACACCCTAACTTTTAGGATCAGTTACGAATCATAAAAATACACAACCGAATAATCTCCATGCATCCTATCTTCAGTTCACAGCTTTGACCATCAGCAGTACTAACTCTTTCAACTAGCAGAATAATTAACACACTGGCAGTGACTAAGTTTGTTACATGGCAGTACACTAACTCCATTATACTGTGGCAGTATTAAAAAAGGTCCCCCCACTTTTATGGTATGAAACAAAAGAGGTGATTATTCTAACATAAATTTATTCAAAAAGGAAGAAATTCTTATATGGATAATTATTCGAGGGAGAGTTATAAATTTTTTCGTTCACTTGATCATCAAAAAATCAAAATTTTGAAAAATAAATGCAAGAATCTTATGGGGGGAGGGTGTAGGTAAAGGGGAGGGGGGGGGCGATCTATCGAATAAATTTAGCCAAAGAAGGAAGAAATTTTTGATGGATAATTTATTCAAAGGGGGTTTTATAAATTTTTTCATATTCACACAGGATTTTATAATTGCAAAAATCGTTTCCAAGTATTTACTGTGAAACGGTATCTAACTCCAAGGGGAGAGTTTGTCTATCCATATGGACTTAAGAAAAAATCAAAAAAACAAAGGTTAACGAACTTAAAATGTCAATATTTCAAAAAGGGTTTCGGACATATAAAAGGAATAAACAGAACGAAGACTCATCGAAACACATCACAAAACTTTCGTATTTTCTTGTGATTCTTCTTAAGATCCACTCGATTAACCTTATCTTTCGTATCACTTATTTACGATCCCAAATCGGAGATACACGATACCTTCATCTTTTCAAACTAAGGATATACATATGATTAATCCCATTTTTTCAGAGTTGTAATTCATTTAGGCTGCACTGTTAATATGGAGTGTTTTTTTGTTAGGGTTAGGGTTTTGGTAATTTATAATCATATGTGTATTTTCAAGTTTTTTTAGTTAATTAATTAGGCGAAAAAGCTTATATTTTATGGAAGCATATTGTTGTGATTTGAAAGTGCCATAAGTCATTGATAACACAACATGATTTGGATAATCAATAAGGGTTTTCGTAGCGATTAGCGGGTATGTGACATATGAACTTGAGCTTTCAAAGAACAAAATGGGATTAATGTGTTGTTATAATAAATTATTTTGATTTCTCATATCTCAAAACTTGTAATTAACATGTTTCAAGGGTTTTTCATAAGTACGAACGTTCTTTTGAACTTAAGGATATCTTTCGGTTTCATATCACTTCTTAAAATGTAGTGTTTCGTATGTGGTTCGAGATATTCCTGAGCAAATTGTCTACTTATTTGAGGTTTGTATATCTATCTAGGGTTAAGGTTTCATACAAAAATCAAATGTTGATTTTGAACAACTGACTTAGGCAAAACATATGTTAGAATGTATTGTTGTAATTTTCATGCTTAATCATAGTTAACCAATACGATTAGATGATCAAATAAGGGGTTTCGTAACCGTAATAGATTTCGTATGCATGAACTTGTGCTTTCGTAAGGACAAATGTGATTAATGGATTGATATAATGATTAAAAGTTTTTATTAAGGTCTTACAAAGTAATAATCAATCCAATTCAACACATGATCATATGTACAAAGGCTGGTTAAAGTGTAATTGGCTCACTTTCGGTTTTGTATCTTTTAATGGGTTTCGTATGGGCTTTATAACAATTTTTTAGGCTAAATAATGGGTTTTGTATACTCAAAATGGGTTACTTATGGGTTTCGTATAACCAAATGGGTTTCCTAATGGGTTTCGTAAAACTAAAATGGGTTTCTTATTGGGTTTCGTATAACACTTAAATGGGCTTAAACGTTAACAAATGGTTTAACAAAGAAAGTGATTGTTTTTAGATTCTCATGTTTCAAACGTTCAAATCACAACATTTTCAACAAGATTCAAACAAAACTGCAAAGAATTTTCTAGTTTATGACACGTTCTTCTAGTTACATCCGGTTTTGGCCGTTTTCTGAATTATAGACTATGGTAGTAGCTTATTGACTATTTCTTTACGATGGTATAAGTTACATCCGGTTTTGAGCGTTGTCAAACGTTCAAAATGAGGTAGTTTCTTAGTGACCATCCGATTGAAATATTAGAGAATTATGGTCTGTAACTATGATTTTCAAAACAAAAGTCTTTGAAAACATTTAACGAGTGATTTTGGAAATATCTCATCTTCTGTAAAAATATATATTGTGTTGTAAAAGTGGTACTCTTTAACAAAAAGTTTTAAGAATATAAAGCTCTACTCTTGGATTTCTCAAAACGTCAAGTGATATTTCAAATTCAAAGTATGTCTTTATTAATCTTGAAAGAGTATCATTACACAAACATTTTTGGTGAGGCAACTTAAACAGAAAGAGAGATAAAATCGATACGCAAAAAAGCAAATCAAAGTATGCTCGAAAAAGAAATGCCAGAGCATACAAAGTGAGATCAAAAGAATAAGGTGAATAAAGCATATGGCATGTACCCGAAAAAGCAAGAATTTGTACATGAGAAAGAAAATGATCATAATATGCTCAAAAGAATTGCTAGAGCATATAAAAACAGACAAAGTGAAAAGAGAAAAAAATGTTATAAATATATATTTTATAACTTTATCTCATTTCACTAATCACTTCATTTCATCATACAGTAATCATCATGGAACAACCATAACAAATCATTCCAGCTAATCAACTTGTAACAAGCAAGTACCAGAGTGTTGGAAGATGCAACAATTATGCGGTGCTTTCAAACATTCCGTTCCCAAATGAGAGTAAGATAGTTGGGAAACTTCTAGTTGATCATGCTCTGAGCTATGCGTTAACTGCAATCACTGATGTTCCAGTTGTGTACCTTCAGCAGTTCTGGAAAACAGTCAAGCAAGTTTCGAATGCTAATGATACTATTTGTTTTACGGTTGACAAAGAAACCATTACTTATACTGTAGACATGTCCCATTCTACTCTCAAGCTGCTAGTGGAAACACCTGAACAACCATTCATTCCACCTGCTTCTCTTAAGTTCATCCAACCATTTCTTAAGATTTTTGGCTATCAATGTTTAGTTGACAAAGTGAGTGCATTCAACACCAAGAATCTTGCACAACCATGGCAAACGATGTTCAAAGTTTTCAACCGCTGTCTCACATCTAGAACATCTGGTCATGATCAAACAAAGATCAACATTCTTTAGATCTTTCATGTTGTAGTTAACAAAGTTAATGTTGAATATGCAAGCCTTCTGTGGTGGGATTTCATTCATTGTGTCCAACAAAAGAAGGAAGTTATTCAGTATCCTCGCTTCTCAAGCTTATCATTGTTGATATTATGTCAAAGTTTGAGTCTATTCCTAGGAGACTTGAAGAGGAATATCATTCAATCAAAGATGATACTCCGTTGGTGAGTGTGTATCTACTGGGAAGATGACTGTCAAGGGGATGCTTATACCTGCTGACTTGATTACTAGTGAAATACGCGAGACTCGGGAGTATAAGGATTATGTAAAGGAGTTTGACGGGGTATCTATTCCTATGATTCAACCACAACCGATTGAATCTACCCAAGGATCAAATAGGACACCTAACCCTGTTGACGATGTTGTTCAAAAGAAGAAAAGGAAACGTGCTGCTGGTGGGACAAGTTCACCCATACCATCTCTTAAGATTCGTGTTAGACAGCAGATGCCTATTTTCACTACACCTATTCCACCTTTAAGTGATGATAGAGAAAGAGATGAGATTCATGAAGCAACTCAACTGAGTCTCGCTTTACACAAAGCCGCCAAACTAGCTGAGGAACAAGAAAACGTGGCTGCAGTTGAAGAACAGTTACTAAAGGAGGTTGTGGAAAAGATTTTTGAAGGCGAAGATAAAGAATCTTATGCCAATGAGTTTGCTGATTTGGTTTTCCTTAATGAAGAAGATTCTAGTACTATGATAGAGCCCGGGAGTCATAAAGAAAATCCAGAAACAGTTGATGATGATGATGAGAAAAAGAAAGATCATAAGAAGGATGATGATGATGATGATGACAATGATGATCACAATGATCATGCATTGATCAGAACTCGAAGGACGGGTAGTTCAAAGGTTAGGACTGAGAAGATGCAGACACCCATTCCCTCACCTCCTAGATCCCCTAGAAAAGACTTATATTCGGATAAGGCTATTACTAAGGAATTGGTGGTCTCTGTTACTTCAACACCAACTCCTGCTACTTCATCTCAAAGACGTGCAAAGCTTATTTCCAAGAAATACTCACACATTCCAGGAGCTCTTCATAAGATATGCAAGTGTCAAGGTTTTATGATCAAGAAAATGGAAAAGAAATATGTTACTAACCATGAATTTTAGAACATTAAAGAAAGAGTTGATAAAGTTCTCCATCATATTATTCCCAAGATTTCTTCGATGCCACTAATGATTTAATTGCTGACAACCTTCCAAGAGTTATGGCTGATGCGGTGAAGAAGGAGAGAGAAGCTTTAAAAGCTATTGTACCTGCTCTGATTTCCAAAGAATTTGTTGATCATGCACCAAAGATAATTAAAGAACTTTTCAAGATTCACATGAAGAACAATGTTATTAATATTCATCCTACAACAAGTACTTCAAATGCTACAACATCAACTGCTGATCTCCAACACCAACTATAGTTGAAGATGAAGACAAATCTTTAAGATCAAGTTGCTGATCCAGAGTTGTGGGATGTTCTTAAGCGTAAGTTTGAAAAGTATTCTGCCTCAACTAGTTCTTGCAGGGATGATGCCTTTCGCAAAAGCGATCATGATGAACATCAAGGTTATGATGGTTCTCATGAGAGGGAGAAAAGTGTGAAAAGGTAGAAGACATCAAAAGGCTCAAAGTCTGCAAAAGGCCCTTCATCACAATAACCGGTTCAAGGATCCAAAACTTCTGCATCTGAACGTCAACAACAACAAGAATAGGATGCATGGGTTGAGGATACAGTTATTGATGAAGATGAGGTCATTCCTAAAGGTGAAACTCTTAAGCTAATTGAAGAGTTTCAGAATGTCGATAAGCATGTACCAACTATCTTTGATCATGAAAGAATGGAGGCTACATTAAGAGACATGATGAATAATCAGTTTAAAGATGCTAAAGAATACGCCTATCATTTGGAACAATCAAAGAACTATATGGAGAATCAGATAGTCTGGGAAAGCAGAGAAGATGACATAAGATGATCAAAGTCGTATGCTCATGTTTTCTATGGTCCCCAAAGAAATCCGAATGAACCTCTAAGGTATTTGTACAACAAGGATATATTTTTCTTGAAGTATAGGAATTCCGAGGAGAGGAAGTATGTGCTCTCACTTCACAAGATACACGTTGTTCCATTTCCTGAAGAAGATTTGGAAGAAAAGATGAATCGTTAGGTTAGAAAAGAGTTTAAGACTTTAAATGAAGAAGCATGGTTGTCAATTCAACACTAGAAAGATTCATGGCACAAGAGAATGTACAAGATCAATCATAGAAGAGTTAAAGATAATTCAGAAGAGTATTTCTCCAATCACAAGATTGTTGAAGTTGTTAGAATTACTACTAAACAATAATACGGGCTTGATTATATGGAACAAATCATTATAATGAGAGAAAATGACAAACCGGATAGCTTTTCTAAGACTGACTTCAAGTATCTGAATAAGAATGATATTGAAGATATGTACTACCTTTGCCTGAACAAGAAAGTCAACTATCGTGAGAACAAGTTGCTGAATTCTTTGATGACGTTCATCAAGAGCCGTGTAATCTGGGAGAGAGTTCATGACTTTCAACTGGGAATAGAAAGCTACCAGATCAAGATCAATTTAACCGCACCAACGTTGATATTTTCTAGTATCGAAGCATGTGATCCTTACTCTATTATAGATAAACCAACTACGGGTTTAATTTACTTAAACAACAAAGAAGAGAAAAGGGTTATGAATTTGGTTGAGATTGTAAAGTTTTGTGATGCTACGCTGGAAAGAGTTTTGAAGGAAGTTAAGATGAAGATCTTTGAGACTGAGTTTCTGAAGAAGGCTCCACTGCTATGTGAATTAAACCTTGACATAATGAAAGCGTATGAAAGAGAAATAACAAAGCGTCTAAGGCATTATGAGCAGATGAGAAGATGAGAGTCGTTCATGAATAGAAGACCAATTCTACCGACGATGAGGCGTCAGTAATAATCAACCCTTAGAGGGAGATTGTTAGGAATTAAAAAGTGTTAATCATTAACAATGAATTTGCCTTGTAATAAATATTACTTTAGTTTGTATTTATATTATAATAAGTCAAGCTTGGTCAAACTTAAGTAAATGTTGACCAAGTAAGACCAAGTTAGTCAAAGTAGGAAAAGATAGGAAGGTAGGAAAATAGTATAAATACCCCCATTAAGATGGGATTAGAAGGTTATCCATTTTGTATTCTCCCTCCCTTCCCCCCATTCTTTTTCTTTGTTAATGAAAATTAAAAATGTGTAAAAATACGCTCTAGCCTCCTCTCTTTAATCCTTAACCGATCCTAATGATATCTAATGCAAACATGACATATAACAATAGCTGTTGTTGTACGAGAACTCCACCATCGGTAAATGCTTATCCCAACCATTACCGAAATGTATCACGTATGCGCGTAACACATCTTCTAGAGTTTGAATGGTTCTCTCACTTTGTCTACCAGTCTGCGGATGGTATGTAGTACTCATATCCAAATGAGTACCCAAAGCCTTTTGGAACGATTGCCAGAAACGCGATGTAAATCTGCTATCATGGTCTGAGATGATAGAGACCGGTACTCCATGCCTCGATAAAACTTCTTTCAAGTAGAGTCTCGTTAGTCTCTCGATTGTATCAGTCTCATTCATTGAAAATAAGTGTGCAAATTTACTAAGACAGTCTTTACACAAATCGTATCGTAACCACTTGATGTCTTGGGTAGCTTCGTAATAACGTCCATGGTGATCTTCCCATGTTCCAATGTGGGGTAACTCAAGGTTAAACCAATAAACCAGATGTTATTGGTATTCACCTTAACCTTGAGCATGTCAAATACTTGCTTACATAGGTGGTGATTTCTGCATTCATGTTGGGCCACCAATACAATTTCTTTAAGTCATGGTACATCTTGTCGGATCCACGGTGGATAGAATACTTAGACTTATGTGATTCATGCATAATCAAATCGTTTAATCCTCCAAAACGTGGTAACCAAATTTGTTTCTCAATACAGAGAGTCCCATCGGGATGAGTCTTAAACTCCTTATTCATGCCACAAAAATTTTCTTCCTTGACATTTTCTTCTTTCATTGCTTCAACTTGAGCGTTCAAAATCTAAACTGGAAGGTTCAATCTAATTTGCCTTTCTCGGGTGATAACGAGTCTCATAATCGTAATCACTAAGCAACTCCAACCATCAATGTTGTCGCATGTTCAACTCCTTTTGATCAATGATGTGTTGCAAGCTTTTATGATCGGTGAACACGGTACATTTAGTTCCATACAAGTAGTGCCTCCAAATCTTTAAAGCAGACACTATGGCTGCTAACTCCAAATCATGCGTTGTATAATTATTCTTGTGAATCTTGAGTTGTGGGATACATAGGCTATCACTTTCTTATTCTGCATTAGTACGACACCCAAACCTTTATGCGAAGCATCACAATAAACTACAAAGTTCTCATTCCCTTGTGGCAAGGCCAAAATCCACACGCTACACAATTTCTGCTTCAACAATTGAAATGTCGCTTCTTCCTTTCTCCCCATTCAAACTTTACACTCTTCTGAGTTAGCTTGGTCATAGGCTTGGCGATTTTTGAGAAACCTTCAATAAATTGTCGATAGTATCTGCAAGACCTAAGAATTGATGAATCTCCGTTAGAGTCTTAGGTGATGCCTAATCCTTAATGGAATCAATCTTAGCGAGGTCCACGTGAATGCCCTGGCTATCAATCACGTGCCCAAGAAATTGTACCTTTGGAAACCAAAATTCACACTTAGAAAATTTCACGTACAATTCCTCCTTCTTAAGTAATTATAAAATTAACTTAAGGTGATCGTCATGCTCTTTCTTTCTCTTTAAGTAGATCAAAATATCATCAATGAATACGATCACAAACTTGTCCAAATTTGGCTTGCACACCCGATTCATGAGGTCAATGAATACCGCTGATGCATTGGTCAAACCGAAAGGCTTAACTTGAAACTTATAATGTCCATAACGAGTTCTAAATGCGGTCTTTGGAATGTCTTCTTCACGAACTCTAAGTTGATGATAACCTAACCTCAAATCGATCATCGAGTAGACGCTTGATCCTTATAGTTGGTCAAACAAGTCATCAATTATTGGAAGCGGATAACGGTTCTTCACCGTCAGCTTATTCAATTCTTTATAATCAATACACATCCGAAAAGATCCATCCTTCTTTTTGACAAATAAAACCGGAGCTCCCTAAGGTGAGGAACTTGGTCTTATAAATCCCTTGTCAGAAAGCTCTTGCAATTGGTCCGACAATTCTTTCATCTTCGAAGGAGCTAGTCTATAGGGTGCTCGAGCTACAGGTGCAGCACCGGGTATCAAGTCAATCTGAAACTCCACATGTTGAATCGATGGGAGTCCATGCAAGTCATCAGGAGAGACTTTTGGAAAATCCCGTACAGTAGGTACACCCTCAAGTCACTTCTCCTCCGACTTGTCCTTCGTCTTTTTCTCAGTGTTGTGGGCTAAAAAGACATGATATCCTTTTTGAAAATATTTATGGGTCTTGGTACACGATATGATATTCAATATGGATTCGCTTCTACCATCACTCCTATCACCTCGAATAATCAATATTTCATCGCCATAGGGGATACGGAAAATCTTCTCATCGCAAACGATCACGGCATGATACTTTGACAACCAATCCATACCGATAATAACGTCAAAACTACCAAGCTCTACGGACTCAAATCAATGTTGAACGGATGATTTAGCAAGTTTAAAGCACAACCCCTAATAATGGTATCAACCCTTATTATTTTCTAATCAGCTAACTCAACGTCATACTTAGTGTCTAATGCAGAGGGGGTAATATCAATTAAGGAACTTGATGTGTCGTTGTGTGGTGTTATATTATGATTCAAGTTTTAAATTTATATTTTGCCTACTTAACAAAAAACAACACTTTAAAGGGCAGTGTACCCGGTCTGTGGGAGTTTCGTGGTAAGTAAGGTGTCGATCACTAAGAGCGAGGAACACTTTCAATTTATTAATACTTTGGTTTTTCTAATCTAAGTTAGTCTAATCTATGCTAAACCTATGCAAAACCTATGTTAATCCTAAATCTAATGGATAAAGGGGTTTTTCAGTCTGAGAGACTGACACGGGTTTGGTGGTGACTAAACCAATTCAAGACACTAAAACACACGCAAGCAAATTAAAAGAAGATAAAAGAGCAGGCTAGCCAAATATAAGAAAACTGTATTAACCATTATTAATCCAATCAGAACGTTGGTTTGTTTATTAGTGCAATGATTACTTATCTCGA
>BQNB010069616.1:0-17389 GCA_026074375.1 Tanacetum coccineum | reverse complement strand
ATTATAAAAACAGAAAAAGGCCTACTTAAGGCCTAAATTAAGCTAACCTAGAAAGGGAGATAAGCTATAAGATTTTGGGAGCTTAAAGAACTAGTAATAAGCTGCATATAAAAGCTAAAATAACTAAGTGCTTAATACAAAATTAGCAAGATAAAGAGTGCTGAATCTAGGTGCTCAGCACCAGGGGAGATCCAACAGTGAGCTTAATGGCTTTTTAGGCTTATGCAATAAGCTTATAAGAGCTTTTTAGCCAAAACCAAGCACAAACAGATTAACAATGGAGGCAAATGAGCTTATTTTCAAAGTTTGGTTTATAAATGAGGACTTAAACCTGCTGATATTAGGGCTTAAAAATGGCTGATTTCAAGAATTATGCATACATACACACTTGGCTATATTTGGTATATCAAAATGACAGAACAAAGGGGTGGTTAAAATGGCTAGAAACAACAACCATAAGCACAATAACAAGGTGCTTAAGCTGCATAAGCAGCTGGAGCCCTTAAGCTTAACTTGGCTTATTGAAAATTTGACAGAATACAAAAGGGCCACAAAAACTTGTTTTAACACTAAAAGTTGTGATTTAAATGGTCTAATAAACCCCACACACTCAGCCAAAGTTGGCTGAGTGGTATTTACCCATAAAAACACCCATATGACCCATTTTAACTATAGTGCCAAACACTCCTTTAATTTATATAAAAAACTTGTTAACTGTTTTTTGGATGCAATTTAAAGCTGAGAAATGTAGTGTTAAGTGGCTTTGACAACTTAAGCAAACCTCCATATAATTTAGACAGAATTAAAGAACAATGGGGTGGGTTAAAATTTCGACAATGGCAATTTCACAAACACTCTTAACTTTTATTAAAAACTGAAAGTATTACAACAAAAACTTAAAATAAACTGAGTACAATAATTTTAAAGCAAACTTAATTAAAATTAAACTAAGAAAGTAAAAAACAGGGGGTTGGTCTCTTCGGGTTGTCTTCTTTTCTTTTATAGAAGTCTCAAAGCCTTCACTTGGTCTTGGGTTGTGTTTGCTATGAGTGTACAAAGTCTCCAAAGCAATCCTAGCCCTCCATTCAGTTTCTATACCATCTCACCATTGAAGGGGTGCGGGTTTATGTAGATGGCCAACCTGGCTTTGCCAAATATGCAAGTGGGAGGTGGGTATAGGTGAGGGGTAGGCTGGGAAGTGTACTAGGGGTAGTGGTATGGCCTAGAAAACATGGGATGCCCGGTTTGGGTTTTGGCGGTAAAGTGGTGAGGGGTACAGTTATGGTTCAGGTTTAAAAGAAAAGAATGGGGAAGAGGCAAGAGTGCCCCCCCATCTTTGGCTCTCTTTTCATTCTTTCTAAGCCGAAAAAACAGTTATAAAAGAGTTTGGAAAGTGACAGATATGGTCCCTGTGGTTTTTATAACAAAAGAATAAAGAAAGGTTTGGGAAATTGCAAATTAGGTCCCTGCGCTTTATAAAGGAAAGTTTAAGTAAATTGCAAAACCAGCCCTTGTGTTTGGTTTTTCTATTTTTCTTTTTAAAACAACTTTCAAACTTGGCATTTTTGGCCCTTTTCTTTATTTTTTTCATTTTTAATTATAAAACAAGGTTTAAAATTTACACTTTTGGCCCTTGAGTTTTATAAAAAAGGTGTTTTGGGCTTGGGTTTTGTGATTGGGCTTTTTCAAGGCCCACTAAGGTAGGTGATGGGTTTTGTGTGTACAATGGCTGAGATTGGCTGTAACTGGGCTAGGATTGGGCCTTCAAAGTCTTCACAGTCTTTGTCAAATGCACACAAATGGGCTGCTGTAATTGATTGAGGGCCCATTTGGTCTTCACAGTCTTCATAATTATACTATTGGGCTTTCCCGGCCCATCAGATGGGTTAAGATTGCATCTAATAGTATTCTTCAGTTCCGGCTCCGGTTTGACTGCTGATTCTTCTGTTTTGACTCTGACTTTGGCATTTTTGGACTTTGGCCTTGATTTTGCACAGTCTTTTCCATTCCATGCTCAGTTTTGTCATTTTGGCTTGGTTTTCTGTCTTTTTGTTGATATCCACTTTCTGCACAATACAAATGCAAAACAAACATATATTTGGCAGTTTTTGGTCATTTAAGCTCATTTTTGAAGGTAAAAGATATGTGTAATTAAGCACATATCAATGACTTTGGGTTAACTTTTGTTGACCAAAAAGTTTGACTTGGTCATAGCGTGTCGAGAAATTTTTGAAATTTAGATTAGGCTTTTGATAATGACAATGGATGTTCTAAGGTCCGTTTTGATATAAGGTGGGTCTTGTAACTCCTAAAAACAAACGTTTTATGGCAGAGTCAAGTTTGGGTAATTTTTGGGGTAAAAAGTCAACTACGAACTTTGACTTTTAAAAGTCAAACTTGAGTAAATTTTTGAATGAAGTCTATAATGAGTAAAGGGTTAGTAATGTTAGTTAATTGATAACGATATATGAAGTTCGGATTATATTATCCTTACTTTCAGCAAAGTTTCTAAAAATAAAAACTTTATTGAAAATGTAGTAATATGGTTAAGTGCGTCAAGGTGAATTGTTTTGCATCACACTTGGAGATTTTAGTATATGATTGTATGTACGTAATAGTAATATGTATATACAAGTATGTAATATATGAACTATTATACTTTTAGTCACGTACCGCTATATATGTATAATATAGGTCGCGGTTAGACGTGAAGTTTCTTGCGTTTGTTGAAGTTGATTGATTTAGATCTTTTGCTTAAGGTGAGTTCATAGCCTCGCTTTTGAACTATTTTAATTGTTTTTTAACCCGCGAGGGGGATACATTTTTTTTATAAATCGAACACATATGATTTTATGGTATGCTGGACCCGATTATGAGATTATTTCCGCATAAGTAGTTATTGTCGAAGTCCCTTATTTCATGAACCATTAATTGCCTTGTGAGGTAAACGCTAATGCATTAAATAGATCTATTATGTTTGAAAACCCTGTCCGAGGTCTGAATCCGTTGGTGAACACCCTGTCAACGGATATTTTGTACTTAGAAATTAGTAGGTATATGACAATAATACCTTGTTTGGGGTACTTTAACATATGAAATGCCATATGTCTTGTTAACATTCGGTGTCATGAGCTTATTGCGTGAGAGAAAAGAAGTTGTTATACATTTCATTTGTTGCTTTGTTTTCCCGAGAACTAATTATGTGTTCAAAGGTTTTTACTTATTGATTACTTTAAACTCTATGAATTTCACTCAACTTTGTTGTTGACGTTTTAAACATGTCTTATCCCAGGTATCCAAGGCTGAAGGCAACGATGGCGTGGAGGTGTCGTGCATGTGATGGATTTTATGGAAAGACTACTTGTGTGTTCCGGTCTTTCAAAAACAATGTCTTACGTTGTGTTTAAAAACAATGTTTTTTTTGAAAACAATTGATGTGTGTCTTCCAAGATTTAATTTTATAATACTAGAAATACCGATTTTACTAAAAACACAACATTCGGGAAGTATACCCGTTCGTGTATAGTATAACTTTAGGTGAGTCCAGGTCGTTCCACGGGAATTGAAGTTTTCACAGTTTGTAATTAAGGTGCTAAGGTTAATAAGATTGTCACGGATCAAATTAACCAAATCTTGCATATGTCGGATATTATTACGAAAGCAATTAAAAGATGATTCAATCAAATGACTAAGGTATGTTTGTTTAGGCAATGATCACTTGGATAATGAAGTGTTTGGAAAAGTGTTTATAAGTTTAGAAAATAGAGTTATCATAAGTTATAAATCATTTCGGCCTTTAAATATAACTAGTGATTATATCGATTAATAACAACAAATCCTTTCGGCCTTTATAAGTTATTATAACCAATATATTAAGTGGAATAATTAAACACATATATAAAAGAACCCTTTCGGCCTATATTCTTGTATAAAATATGTTTAACCATTTCAATAAACACATATCCAAACGCTCCATATCAAAGATCACATTATGCCCGAACAAACATAAGATTACTACTCCATAATCAAAGTAACAAAACACATAGCATTCATCATGGATTCAACAAGGATTATATTTAAAAGAGTAACAAGATTCATACCAAATCCAAGAGCAAAGTATGGTGATTTCACAAGAATTTCCCAAGAACACTTTATTATATTCAAAGCAAAATCCAGAAACTATGAACAATTCCATCACATTTGCTTATAGATTCAAAATAACACTAAAACTATGCCTCTGTGATGGATCAAAACCTAAGAAAAATGATGAACATCAACCAAGACTATCCAACTTCTTCAAGAACTCCTCCTTACTTTGATTCTAATGGTGGTGGTGATGGTGGTTTGGATCAAAGGTTTTTCAAGCCTTTATCCTCTAAAACACCTTTCCTAAGTGTTCCACACTAAGTGGGATGATTTGTGTTGGATGTGTAAAATGAGGGAGCCAAGGCCTCCTTTTATAGGCTGAAATCGGGCAGAAGTGCGACGCACTTAGGAATAAGTGTGGCGCACTTGGTGAGTTATGCTGGTATCATTTAATTCTTCGAAGGGAAGTGCGACGCACTTAGTAAAATGTGCGGCGCACTTGAGGAGTTAATGCGGGTGCATTTATTATACTTTAAGTCTTTGACTTTTGAAGGAAGTGCGACGCACTTGGGCAAAGTGCGGCACACTTATGGTCTTTTTCAGCTTTAGCCCTTTATTTTCTTCTAACTTGCTTTCCGTTGTGTATAAATACTTGGTTTTGTTCCATTTGAACTCCGGATGTCTTCAAGTGTACTTTTAAGCTCTAATTCTTTGTGTATTCTTCTGTTTTATTCCACGACACGTACCTAGAACATATAATATCAAATATACTTGATTAAGTACCGAATGTCCATAAAAAATGATCAAATAAATGCAAATAACATCGTCAAAAACATGTATAATTTAGGCGTTATCAGCGTTATACCTATCATTATCTTCAGGTGAAAGATCAGAGTAGACTGGAGCTCATTCTGGACCTAGATGTAAGGCACCTTCATTCCCTTCAGCAAGTGTTTCCCGAAATGTTCCCATCTGAAAAGGTCCTTCATCAATCGACTTTAGGATGTTTACCCCATTCTCTTTACCCCAACAGTACAGTCGAATACGTTGTTGCCATGATGCAAAGTCAGTCCTATCAAGCATAGGTGGTCGGGTATCAGAACCGGCACATCGGATATCTTCTAAGAGATTAGCCATCTTAATTGATTGTGAAATGATTTAAGTTGATCGAACAATGATTAGTGATTGTATGTAAAAAGTGGTGATGTTTGTTTAAGTGTTTTGTTGTTTGAGTTTGTTACGTTTGTCAAGTTTAAAAAATAGTCCAAATGCCAAACAGTGTACCAAACCGCTGGATTAGAGCTCAAACCGCTACTGTCAAACCGCTACAGTCAAACCGCTATGAAGAATTAATACCAAACCGCTACCACGAAGAAAAATGGCCAGAGGTTTGTTTCCTAAAAGACCTTGAGAAAAATATTCAAAAACCTGTAACAAACCGCTACCTATAAACCGCTACGAATGGTAAACCGCTACGAAGTTAAACTGTCAAACCGTTACTAGAAGATAATGGTAAACCGCTATGAAGAAGAAACACCAAACCGCTACCAAAAATTGAAATTGGCAGAGGTTTATTTCCCAAATTGCTATGAGAAATAGTGTTCAAAAACCTGTAAACCGCTATGGATCAAACCGCTACAATTACCAAATCTCTACTAGTAAACCGCTACACTAGAAGACAAACCGCTACTGACAAACCTCTGCCTAATAAGACAAACCGCTATCAGAAACGACAAAACGCTAGCACAATGTATGATCTGAAAAACCGCCAGAACAGTGTACTTTCCTAACAAACCGCCAGAACAGTAAATCAAACCGCTACGCTTAACAACCAACAGATTACCAAACCGCTACGATGAACTACGAACTTTTACACCTTAAAACACCTAAAAATCACCCTTTTGAACGTTTTGACTTGGATTTTTTTGCACAAATGAGTACTAGAAGGCTATAGCAACTACAAAAACATGAATTTTAACACAAGAAATGTGAAAATCAATGAAACTCAAGAACAAGAGCTAAAACCTCCTAAAACTCAACTTTTGATCTAAACTAAGCACTAAAACGCACACATAAACGATCTAATCATCCCATGAGCTCTGATACCAATTGTAGGATATTGGAAATCATAACACAATGAGATAACTAGGGTTAGCTGAATCTTTAAAGAGAGAAAGTAGGAGAGAAAACTTTCTAGAGAGAGAAAATGAAACTTGTATAATGAAATGACTAACCACCTCTTCTATGGCATGGAAGAGGCTTATATAGTGTCTTACAAAATAAGCCATTAGGCTATGGTATGGGCTTACACGTTTGGCTTTCTAACCCGGCCCAATACCAAATGTTATACATTAACCATTTAACTACGAGCTACAATAAACGATAAATCGCACGGGGTGACCGAGTCTTTTTCTAATATCTAACATGGTTCATTTGAGATTTGTGGGATGTAGATTTTGCTATAATCAAGTTCTTCTTGAGACATTCTTTTTCACCTATCATCAAAAAGAGTCTTTTAATATGTATCATTTATAATTTTCACTATCCTTTAGGCAAGCGTCTAGTGTGTGCCTAAATGTAACAAATGTGGAGTAACGGTTAACTCGACCTAGAAATAAAAACCTAAGAGTTAACCCAAGCGCTCCTTAATTTAATTTTGCCCATCCAAACATGTCAAAAAATACATATGAATTATGTATCTCGAGTTTTGTTCATGAGATCATTATGCATGTATGCAAAAACGTTTTTAGTGTGTATTAATAATGCATAACAACAATTTTATTGTGATCCTAATGTGAGTGATTTGGAAATAAAATTGGGGTTTTGTGAGAAAATAATTTTTGACAAAACATACTTCAATCTTGCAAATCCTATGTCTACGGGAAGCATATTAGTTATGCATTGTATTCTAGTAGTCCTAATTGCACACAAACACAAGAAAATTAAAAATCCCTAATTTTTAATTTTTGTTCAACATGAACCCTAGACACAAATTGAAATGAAAATAGATGAAATGACTTACAATTGATGATCTTTGTGGTGTTAAGATTGATTGTTAATGTTGATTTGATCTTTAATTTGTGTTTTGATGGTTGATTTTAAGTTTTGGTGGTTTTTGGGTCGTGGTTCGTCAATGGTGGAAGAGAGGGAGTGTTTATTTTTGTGTTTTACAAATATGAGAGTGACACACATAGTGTCCCACTGGTGGCGGTCCCATATCGATATAGGGCCGACCGTTTTAATCCAGGTGCCGCTGAAGATATGGGGGCCACCCTCAGTTGAGGGTTTTGGACTTAAATTTTGACAGAATTTTTATAAAGAGGGGTGACATTTTAATCTGCATTTCGTGAATTAAAAATGCTCAAAGTACTTCGGACGAAGTATTTAAGTTGTCACGACGCGGAGTGGAACACGGACTAGAATCAAGACAGAAGAAAAAAATGATTTATGGAATGTGTTCCATCATTCCTAAACCAAGACGTAGATAGTTAAACGATTCATGTTTAAGGGGTTTAGTAAGAATGCCAGCTATATTGTCGACGGACGGCACTTTTTCGATAGAGATATGTCCTTTATGGACATTATCACGAAGAAAGTGGTGATGAATTATGATTTTTTTAGTTCAAGAGTGTTGCATCGGGTTTTGGCTAAGGTCAATCGCGCCTTTATTGTCACACATGATCGGGACATCGTCGACTCAAATGTCATAGTCACCAAGAGCTTGTTTCATCCATAGTGCTTGTTGACATGCCTTTCCGGTGCTTACGTATTCGGCTTCGGTAGTGGATATAGCAAGAGCGGTTTGTTTCTTCAAGAACCAAGATGTCAAACAACATCCCACGAACGTACAAATACCGCTAGTGCTCTTTCGGTCCACATAATCTCCCGCATGATCAGAGTCGGCATATACTATTGTTTCTATGCCGGTCCCTTTAGGATACCGTAATCCTAAGTGCGTAGTGCCTTTAATGTATCGGAAGATACGCTTAACCGCTTCAAGGTGAGAGGTTTTGGGAGCCTCTTGGAATCGGGGACAAAGGCAGACACTAAACATGATATCGGGCCTACTTGCCGTTAGGTATAATAAACAACCTATCATGCCTCGATACTTGGTACTATCTACCGACTCGCACTCTTCGTCTTTTGTAAGTTTAGTATCGGAGGACATAGGGGTTTTCATTGGTTTCTAATCTTCTAAGCCAAATTTATTAAGCATTTCCTTAATATATTTAGATTGATTAAAAAAGATACCATCTTCCATTTGTTGTATTTGTAATCCAAGGAAGAAGTTAAGTTCACCCATCATGCTCATCTCGAACTCGTCATGCATGCTTTTGGCAAATTCATCACACACGTCTTGACAAGTCGAGCCGAATATAATGTCATCGACATATATTTGAACGATGATGAGATTTGAACTTTTCTTCTTAGTAAAAGGTGTATTATCTACCATTCCTATTTTATATTCATGTTTAATAAGGAAAGCTTTTAATCTATCATACCAAGCTTTGGGTGCTTGTTTAAGACCATATAGAGCTTTCTTTAGTTTATCAACATGACCCGGTTTCTTGAAATCAATGAATCCCGGAGGTTGTGCCACATATACCTCCTCATTGATAAAACCGTTCAGGAGCACTTTTTACATTCATTTAGAATAGCTTAAAATCTAAAGCACAAACATAAGCTAATAATATCCTAATAGACTCAAGTCTAGCAACTGGGGCATAAGTTTCATCATAATCGATGTCTTTTTGTTGATTATAGCCTTGAGCAACTAACCTAGCCTTATTTCGAGAAACGACACCGTCCTCGTCTAACTTATTTCTAAACACCCACTTAGTTCCTATGATTGTCGTATTCCTAGGTTGTGGAACTAACTGTTAATACAAATAATGTCTAAAAACGTTATTTATATTTTTCAACCTCTCAATGTTTTGATAATAACAAAATGTAAAAACGTTTACGATAAAAATAAACGTTCACAAATTATTAAGTGTGAAATTCCATTTCTAAGATTAGTGATCACTTAAGGTATGAATAAACAAAATCATTAAGCATGATTAGTGATCAAGAAAATATTTTTCTCTCATCCATTACATTTTTATAAAAGATTTTCACAAAATTAATTATACAAAATATTTTCTAATTAAAAGAAAAGTTTTATTAAAAACTTAAAATTTGAAATTCAAATTTCCCCCCCAAAACGAAAGCTTCTATACCAGACACAACCTTCCTCACAAAAAGACAAAAAGGGAGCGGAGTCTACTGGCGGCCCCCTTATATATATGGGACCACCGAGATCGCCACTAGTTACCGTTGGCTTTTCCTGTCTATAAATACTGGTCCACCCCTTGGTGAAAATAATTCCTCTTTGCATGAAATTTTTTAGTTCTTTCTTTCTCTTACTAAAAATATTGATCACTAACATTCTTAGATCTTGTTTCAAGTGATCTTATCTTATCTTATTCATCTCATCTTTCCTCTCTATCAAGTGCAAGAGAAGAACACTCGTATTCGCCAAGAAACGAAGTATTGATTAGTGATCTCTCCTCTCTTCTTCTAAGTTCCAAATCTCTATTGTAATTATCTTGTGTATTTGTGTGATTCGGATATTGTGTAGATCTTGTGAGTGTGTGTATCTTGTGAAGTGGTAGATTGGTTCTAGCTAAGATTAGGACTCGACATTTAGCTTAGTGTCAGAAAATAACGTAAGCGACGTGTAAACGGTTTTCTCCGCCTAAAGGGAGCTTGTTGACATAGTGAAATCTCAAGTCGGGTACTCGGGGAGTGGAGTAGGGTGAAGAGGTGCTTCGTAGTCGAACCACTATAAAATCTTGGTGTCTTGGTTTGGTTGTTTCTTTCCTTTTCTCTTTACATTATTATTGTGGTTATCTAGTTTTAGTTTAGATAGTTATTGGTTCTTCATATTGTGAATTAGTTAAACATATAACTCGGATCTAAACATTTTTGAAAGTAAACTTTTAAAACGCTAAAGAACTTGTAAACTATTCAACCTACCTTCTAGTTTTCACAATTGGAATCAGAAGCCAGGTCACTCAAGATTTTTAAAATATACTGTATTTTAAAGCTTGGATCGATATATGGATTCTGATAAATATCTAGAAGGGCAATCTATGCAAAGACCACCACTTTTTGAAAGCGATAGCTTTATTTATTGAAAAAATAGATTCGAGACATATGTTAAATCAAAAGATCTAGATCTTTGGCATGTTATTACTAACAATGATTTTTAACCCATTATTCAAAATCCGAAAATCAAACTTGATGAGGTTGTCCCTTTTGAAAAACAAAGTGATGAACTTAAAAGAAGGCTTGCGAAAAATAATGAAGCAAAAATGGTTATTTATAATGCTTTGCCAAGAAAAGAATATGAAAGAATTTTTATGCGTAATATGGAAAAAGATATTTGGAAAACTTTGTTAATCACCCATCAAGGTAATAATCAAGTCAAAGATAATAAGATCGACCTTTTGGTTTAACAATATGAACAATTCGTCATTTTCGAAGACGAATCTATAGATAGTGCTTTTGCTAGATTTAATACTATTATTACTAGTCTTAAAGCTCTTGATGAAGGTTATTCTAGTAAGAACTACGTAAGGAAGTTTCTTAGAGCTTTACATCCTAAATGGAGAGCAAAGGTCACGATAATTGAAGAGTCGAAAGACTTAACATCACTATCTCTTAACGAGCTTATTGGAAACCTTAAAGTCCATGAGATGATCATCAAGAAAGATTCTGAAATAGTCAAAGCAAAAGTTAAAAGGAAATCTCTTGCTTTAAAGGCTAAGAAAGAATCAAGTGATGAAGAGTGTTCTACTTCCGGGAGTGAAGACGAAGAATGTACCATGGTGGTAAGAGACTTCAACGAGACGATAAAAACAACAAGGGTGAAAGGAAGTGCTTTAGATGCGGTGATCCAAATCATCTTATTGGAGAATGTCCAAAGCCACCGAGAGACAAGAACCAAATAGCATTCGTTGGAGGTTCTTGGAGTGATAGCGGTGAAGAAGATGACGAGAAGGTCAATAATGAAGCATGTCTAATAGCTTAAGCACAAAATGAGGTATGTTCCGAATCCTCTTACTTTAGTGATGAAAATTCATCAATAGATGATTTAGCTCTAGATAATGAATATGATAAACTATGCAAAATAAGCTTAAAGATAATCACGAAAAACAAAAGATTAAAAGCTACTAGAAATAACTTAGAAAAGGAAATTAGAGAGTTTAAGGATAAATTGTCCACACTCGAGAAAAACAAAGTAGTTGATCTCGAATGCACAATTTGCCAATCTCTGAAAATTGAGAACGGAAAACTTAAAGAAGAAGCTCTTAAACTAACCAAGTTTGAAAAGAGCACACATTGTTTGAATGGAATGTTAAGTAATCAAAAACCCTCCGGTGATAAATTAGGTTTAGGGTTTAATTCATTTGAAGCATCATCTAGTGGAACTAAGGAAATAAAATTTGTAAAAGCTCAGAAAAAGGCGTCCTCTGATGGATGTCCCATAAATATGGGCGGCCCCCAAAATAATTATGGGACCGCCACCAGCTACGCCTAGATCTGAGAAAAGTGTATCTTTTCAAAAATTTATTTTAGGTCCTAGACCAAAACACATCATTGTAAACAACGTCAACGTTCCCGTTGCTAGTGATAATGTAGTTAAACAATTTTACAAACCATTGTCAAAACTCGGAGTTGGATTTTCAAAACCAAACTTTAGATAAAAAACTCTACCACCTAGAAGAGTCAATACAAATTATCCTCGTGCTAAAACACCGCAACCAAAAAGGAAAGTTGGTCGACAAAACCAACCTCGTGGCTTTCCCATAACTTGGAACAACTTTCCTCGTCAAAATTATATGCCATGGGAAATGTGTCTTCCATTTCCGCATCCTAACTAATTGCATCAAATGCAAGGGATGTTTAGCACTAACAACTTTGGACCCACGAGATATTGGGGACCAAATGTTTGAGGTGTTGCCTTATATAAATAGATATGCCTTGGAATTGACTTGGAACCCGATGAGTAAATAAAGGATAGCGGATGCTCCAAACACATGACGGGTAACCGAAAGCTCTTCTCAAGCTACAAGGCATACAACAAAGGTAATTTCATTTTTGGTAGTAATCTTCATGGTAACATCATTGGCAAAGGTACGATTTTAAATGACTCTCTCAAAATAGATAATGTAGAGCATGTAGATAACTTAAGATTTAACTTGTTAAGTATAGGACAAATATGTGATAATAAATGTAGAGTAACTTTCTCTGAACATGATAGTGAACTTACTAAGGATGGTAAGGTCATAGGTAGAGGTATTAGGAAGAAAGGCTTATATGTGATGAAATTAGGAAATGAGCCTAAAGACAAAATTTATCTAGCAACAATTGATGAAAACTCTACGTTGTGGCATAGTAGATTAGGTCACGCAAATATGCATCTCATTCAATCGTTAGCATCTAAGGAATTAGTTAGAAACTTACCTAAGCTTAAGTTGCGTGCCTGTGTGATCGACTTTAGAAATAGTTACGTGCTTGTGTGATTGACGAATGGTCAAAGCGAAAGGACTATACAAATGCTTAAAGATGAACTCCTTCATATGGATCTCTTAGGTCCATTTGCCATATGGAGTTACGGAGGTAACCGCTACACCTTAGTCATAGTAGATGACTACTCTAGGTATACTTGGTCTAGATTCCTTAAAGATAAAACCGAAGCCTTCGATCACATCGAAATATTTAGTAAGAAAATTCAAAACCAATTAGGATGTACAATAGTTTCAATAAGAACCGACCACGGTAGAGAATTTGATAATGAAGTGCTATTTGGAGAGTTTTGTAATGCCAATGATATTACACATAACTTCTCAATTCCACACACTCCACAATCTAATGGAGTGGTAGAAAGGAAAAATAGGACACTATAAGAAATGAGTAGAACAATGTTGAATGACCAATCGTTACCTCAAAAGTTTTGGTGTAACGCCGTATAATACTTCAACATACATCCTCAACCAAATCCTAATTAGAGCTGTCCTAGGACAAACACCTTATGAACTCTTGAGAGGTAGAAAACCTACTCTTGATTATTTTAGAGTGTTTGGAAGCAAGTGCTTCATTTTAAACACTAAAGACTGCCTCAATAAGTTTGACCCAAAGTCATACGAAGGTGTCTTTTTAGGTTACTCCCAAAATAGTAAAGCTTACATCATCCTTAATAAACCCATTAGGAAAATCGAAGAATCACTCAACGTGACATTCGATGAAACTCCTCCACCCTCTAAAACATCACCCTTGGTGGATGATGACTTAGATGAACAGAACAATAAGGTTTGCCAAAAAGAAAATCTTAGAAAAATGACATGAGGATGAAACATTAGATATTGGACAAAGTATCAATATTAAGGAATCTAGAAATCATCCATTAGAAAACGTCACAGGAAACTTTAACCAAAGAACTCCTAGGTCACAAGCCCAAAACCAAAGTAACTTCTTTTGTTTTATATCAACTATAAATACCTAGAATGTGAAATGAATCCCTTAAACATGAAAGTTGATAATCCTATGCAATAAGAATTAAATCAATTCATTGCTAACAATGTTTGGGAGTTAGTTCCACAACCTAGGAATATGACAATCATAGGAACCTAGAGTGGGGTGTATTAGAAAATAAGTTTAGACGAGAACGTATTGTTCTCAAAATACTGCTAGATAGTGCTCAAGAATAATCACAAGAGGGCATCGATTATTAAGAACTTTTGCCCCAAGTGCTTAGACTTGATCTATTAGAATACTATTAGCTTATGCTTGTGTGTAAGATTTTAAAGCTATACTAAATGGCTGTAAAAGTACATTCTGCACGGTTTAACATGAGGAGGTATATGTGGCACAACCACCAGGATTCATAACGTTGAAAAAACTGGACATGTTATAAACTTAGGGCCCGTTGGTTTACTCTGTGGTTTAGATTATGATTTGGATTTGGTATTGGATTTGATTTGGATGTAGTGTTTTGATATCATGTGGGAGAGATTAAATTTCATAATATTTTAATAATTTACATTTATTTTATATAT
Source organism: Tanacetum coccineum (assembly GCA_026074375.1). NCBI lineage: Eukaryota > Viridiplantae > Streptophyta > Magnoliopsida > Asterales > Asteraceae > Tanacetum > Tanacetum coccineum. Next base: position 3,200 of record BQNB010069616.1, on the reverse strand, counting down.
ATAAATATAAAGAATAGAAAAAACATTATAATTTATTACATTGTAGAGAGAGTTTTTATGAATCACATTAATAGCCCACCTAAGCCTTCTATAAACCCATACTTTTTTCTATGATTTTGATGTCAGTACTTCTCATGATTAAATATTTTCTTTACTAAACTTTCCAAACAACTTGAATGAGTCCTAAAGCTATCATGACCTCAAAGTCACCAACCAAACAGGGCCCTTAAAAAAGCTTATACGGTCTTAAACAAACACCCAAAGCTTGGTATGATAGATTAAAAGCTTTTCTTGTTAAACATGAATACAAAATGGGAATGTTAGATAACACACTTTTTACTAAGAATAAAAGTTCAAACCTCATCATCATTCAAATATATGTCGACAAGACATTAATATTCGGCTTGACTTGTCAAGACACGTTCTGAATTTGCCAAAATCATGCATACGAGTTCGAGATGAGCATGATGGGTGAACTCAACTTCTTCCTTGGGAGATTACAAATCAAAACAAATGGAAGATGGTACTTCTTTAATCAATCTAAGTAAATAAAGAATGTCTTTAAAAATTTTGGCTTAAAAGAATCTAAACCATGAAACCGCACATGTCCCTCTGATACAAAACTCACAAAAGACGAAGAGTAAGAGTCGGTAAATATAACGCAAGTATCGAGGGCACGATAGGTAGTTTATTATACCTAACGGCAAGTAGAGGAAGGGGGTTCAGAGTGAGGGAAATAGGCCTAGGTAGGAGGCAGGAGGCAGGGGACTAGGATTAAGTAAAGGAAAAGAGACAGAAAGGAGTAGAGTAGCTAAGGCAAGGGAGTGCACGGGCAGGTCTTTTATGTGTTGAAGATTGGAGTTATTAGTCCCTCCCCCCACCGATATCATGTCTAGTCTCTTCTGCCTTTGTGCCCGCTTCCAAGAGGCTCCCAAAACCTCTCATCTTGAAGCGGTTAAGCGTATCTTCCGATACATTAAAGGCACTACACACTTAGGATTATGGTATCCTAAGGGGACCGACATAGAAACCGTAGTATATGCCGACTCTGATCATGCGGGAGATTATGTGGACCGAAAGAGCACTAGCGGTATTTGTACGTTCGTGGGATGTTGTTTGACATCTTGGTTCTCGAAGAAACAAACTGCTCTTGCTATATCTACTACCAAAGCCGAATACGTAAGCGCCGGAAAGGCATGTCAACAAGCACTATGTATGAAACAAGCTATTATCGACTATGACGTTCGACTTGACGACGTCCCGATCGTGTGAGACAATAAAAGCACGATTGACCTTAACAAAAACCCGGTGCAACACTCTCGAACCAAACACATCGAAATTCGTCACCACTTTCTTCGTGATAATGTCCAGAAAGGACATATCTCTATCGAAAAAGTGTCGTCCGTCGACAACATCGCCGACATTCTTACTAAACCTCTTAAACGAGAATCGTTTAACTATCTACGTCTTGGTTTAGGAATGATGGAACACATTCCATAAATCGTCTTCTCTTTCTTCTGTCCTCATTCTAGTCTGGTTATCACTCCGTTCCGCTGACCAACTTAAATACTTCATCCGAAGTACTTTGAGCATTTTTATTTCGCGAAATGCAAATTAAAAACGTCACTCCTCTTTGTAAAAATTCTGTCAAAATTTAAGTCCAAAACCCTCAACTAAGGGCGGCCCCCATATCTCCGGCGGCCCCCAGATTAAAATTGTCGGCCCTCATATCGATATGGGATCGCCACCAGTGATAGCATAATGTCTATTACCTTCATTTTTCTAAAACACAAAACAAACACTCCATCTCTTCCACCATTGACGAACGACGACCCCAAAACCACCAAAACTTAAAATCAACCATTAAAACACTAATTGAAGATCAAATCAACACTAATAATCAATCCCAACACCACAAAGATCATCAATTGTAAGTGATTTCATCTATTTTCATTCCAATTCGTGTCTAAGGTTCATATTGAACAAAAATTCAAAATTGGGGATTTTCATTTTTCTTGTGTTTATATGCAATTAGGACTACTAGAATACAATGTATAACTAATATGCTTCCCGTAAACATAGGATTTACAAGATTGAAGTGTGTTTTATCAAAAATTATTTTCGCAAAAAACCCTAATTTTATTTCCAAATCACTCACGTTAGGATCACAATAAAATTGTTGTTATGCATTGTTAATACACTCTAAAAACGTTTTTGCATACATGCATAATGATCTCATGAACAAAATTCGAGATACATAATTCATATGTATTTTTCGACATGTTTGGATGAGAAAAAATAAATTAAGGGGCGTTTGGGTTAACTCTTAGGTTTTTATTTCTAGGTCGAGTTAACCGTTACTCCACATATGTTGCATATAGGCACACACTAGACATGAGTTCAAAATAATAATACAAGTATAAGATAATGAAATATAAATTGATTATTTTTATTTTTAGGTGACAATGCCTCGAATCACCGGACTAGATCACCAAAATACCCGTAACTACATTTCACTCACATCAAATGAATTCAATCAACCATTAAGAAACACCATTGCAAACCTTGAAAACGATACTTTCATGATGGTCGGGTTGTAAGTCAAAATTTTGAAAACATGGGTCATCTTATTGCCAAATTTGAGTTAATCGGTTTTGAGTGTTTGGTAAACATAAACGAAAAAATTGTTCCTTGCTTTGTTCTTGATTTATATAGCCAACTTTCATTCACTATAATTCTAGAAGCAGCACTTTGTTGTCAACTTTGTCATTCAAAATAAGTCTTTTTCCCTCACTGTTGAAGAGTTCGGTCATATATTAAAAATTCCATTTGAAGGTCATGTCTCGTACACTGACATGTAGTCACTTGACTACTTGGCAATAAGTACTCCATCAAAGGATCTTTATAAAACCATTCCTCCTTCTCCAAGGGTCATAAATTCTCTTATTCAAACTCCTCGACAAGGTCAAGTAACTCGTACCAAAAATAAGAAAATGGTTATAGTCAATGAAAACGAAATTTTAACTCGCGAAATTCAAATTCATATGAAATCGTGGGTTAAAATTATTCGTGAAAATGTATTTTGTCTAGGAGATCATCGGGATCATGTCCCTGCGTGTCTTTGTCATATGCTTTATTACATCGAAACCTCCACTTAATACAATCTTGCATTCTTCATTCTCAAACGAATGAAAAGAACT
>BQNB010069615.1:0-33424 GCA_026074375.1 Tanacetum coccineum | reverse complement strand
TCCACACGCTGTGAAATTTTGTGGTTCTGTTTTCTGGAAAAAAATTCTTCACAAATATCCTATTAATTATTTCCTGTAAAAAATTTATGCATAAACCAGAAAAACGATTAGTACAAACATATGACTCAAAACAAACGAACAAAACATAAAATGGTGAATTAATCTAAAGTTATTTATTTTATATGTTTGAAAATTTTGATTCTTAGAAACGGGATATTTTTCTCTACACTTATTTTATACAAAATACATTTGATTGTAATTAAGACTAGGTTAAAGACAAAACAAAGCATGATTACATATATATCAAACATATAAGAACAAATAATAAAGGTAAAAACATATGACACTCCTAAAATGCATGAAATAAAAGATTGTGTAACACCCCCAAATTGGGTCGCAGCGGAAATATGGGTCTGGGAGTGGTACTTCATAAATCAATATCACAAGATATATATAAGAACGACCATTTAAAAGTCGTTTAAAACCGATACATTAATAATGAATTTAGCAAATTGTTGTTACATAAGTCCGAAACTTCACTTGTTCATTGTTCAAAATACAAAGATTTTAGTCCAAAACAAATATATCTCCAAAATGTAATGCAACCAAATCTTTAATGCATATGACTTCCAAAATAACGACCACCAGTGTATCCCTTGTCTTGTACCTCACTGATCTCCTGAGAAAACATTGCTTAAAACGTCAACAATAATATTTGTGAATTCATAGGTTTGTAAAATGAATGTAGGACCGCAAGATTTCCCCATGATAATGCAACAGATGCAAACATCATAAAATGTAATTACGTTTCCCTAAGCTCATGACACTGAAGCTCGACATGTATAGATTGCAATATATATTACTAACATTGCCCTATGATGTTCTAACCCGCAACATCCCAAATCCAACATGGTATACGTTCATTGTACGGCATACCGACACAATGAGCATGACTCACCCGAACGGGGATGTCAGTCCCAAATAGATCTATTTATAACATTCGCGCTCACAACAAGTAATTGACAGTTCATGATAATGGGCTCAGAGGGTTATCGCTACTGAGGCAACACGTAATCGTAATATAAAATGTCAACTTGCGTCCAATTGTAAAACATGCATATGTTTCTCACCCCAAAACTTGTAAATCATTATAAATGTAAAACGTGAGGCTATGAACTCACCTTGAGTGAGTGAATCGATAATGTAAATCGCTAACAGAAAATGCGTTACGAATACGCCTGAATGCAACCTAATTAATTATAGGCCGTATGAGTACTAGGTACTTTGAATAACTAAGATCGTATATAATTCTATATAGCTACATCACCATCTAATTGTATTTGTGAAATCATATTTATAAAGTAAAAACGTTTATAAATATCTCTTTGGTAAAAACGGCGTAACTTTCTCGTTTTAAGTCCGTTTCTTACGTTTCTTATGTCTACGCTTTCATATTAAGAAGAGTTATCAAAATATTACATTTTCATATTTTAAGTCCTCTGGTGAACAGTACTTTTTACTGTTCATATACTTTTATAAAATTGTTTTTATAAAATTAATCGTCGTAAACTCGTAAATGTCGTATCTTATTCGTTTTAACTTCGATTTTAGTGATTCTTTCAAGCACGTCTTCGTAATTAAAAGTTTTATCTAACTAATGTATTTTCCAAAATGTATCTGATATGAATAGTGATTTTTTACTGTTCATAGTTTATAAATTATTTTTATAAACTTTAATTATCGTAAACATAGAAATATTCATAACTCCTTCGTTATTGATCGAAAAATTATTGTTGGGAATAATTCTTCACAAGTTACTACTTCTAGTTCAAGAACTTAGTACTGCTCAAGATTATAACTACCAGTACTAACTAGTTAGTACTGCCAGAAGAAAGTTAGTACTGCTAGTACTAAACTTAGTACTGCTGGAGGACTTTGTACTGCTGATAAAGACTGAAGACTGCATGAAGATTACAACTGTTGAAGAGATAAAAGCGTGTTTCGTGATATGTATGGAATGATTCAATGTATATCCTATATAGTTAGAAGATATGTTGATATCTTATAGAAGTTTAAAAGATTTGTAGTTGTCTTGTAAAGGACTCCTTGGTGTATAAAAGGAGATCCTAGGTTATGGTTGAAAAACACATCTCGATAGACACATTCATAGCTTTAAGGTTGTAAACCCTAGTACTAGATAGAGTACTCGTATTATTTATCATAATAATATGGAAGCTTTTTGATTATATTCATTGTTCATTCATTCTACTGCATCACAGTTTACTATTACATTCATATTCTTATAAGTACTAAAGAGTAGATTCCGCATACTCTTAGTATCAACAAAGTTTCTACCATAGTTGTCTTGAATCTATTCATTACACTAACCCTTTAACAAGGTTTGCAAGATCTAGTTGGGATCAACAAGTGGTATCAAAGCCTTGTGTTCTGAAACTTTGATCTAGAAGTTATGGAATTTGAATCTGCACAAAATAACACTACTACTAAGCTACCCATACTCAAACTAGGTGAGTATGAGATGTGGGTGATAAGAATCAAGCAATACTTACAGGTACAAGACTATGCTATATAGGAGGTCATAAAGAATGATAATTCATGGGTATCTGTACCACAAACAGCACAAGAGAATGGTACTTCTGTTACAAAGATGTTAGTACCTGTAACTATTGAAGAAAAGACTAACAAGAAGAATGATGTGAAGGCTAGAAGCTTGCCTCCTGAGTGGAATACTCATGTTGTAGTCTGGATGAATAAGGCTGATATTAAAACAATGAGCATTGATGATTTGTACAACAACTTCAAAATTGTTGAACAAGATGTAAAGAAATCTGTTGGTGCAAGTAGTGGTGCTTAAAACTTAGCCTTTATGACTACTCCAAGCACTAGCAGTACTAATGATGTTAATACTGCTAATCCTGCATATGAAGTTAGTACTGTTAGCCTAAATATTAACACTGCTTGTCCTAAAGTTAGTACTACTAACTTTAGTGATAATGTTGTGTATGCTTTCATGGTTGAGAATCCTAATGGTTCTAATCTCCTACAGCAGGACTTAGAGAAAATTCATAAAGATGGTCTAGAAGTAATGGATTTGAAGTGGCAGCTCTCTCTGCTAAGTATGAGGGCAAAAAGGTACTCTCGAGGAACAGGAAAGAAAATTTTCATTAATGCTAATGATACTGCTGGGTATGATAAATCCAAGGTAGAGTGTTTCAACTGTCACAAGACTGGACACTTTGCCAGGGAATGTAGAGCACCAAGGAACAAAGAGGGTCAATTCAAATATCAAGACAACACTAGGAAGCAAGGAAACAATGAAGACACATCTTCAAAGGCAATGTTGGCTATAGATGGTGTAGGTTTTGACTGGAGTGATATGGCAGAAGAACAGGTTCAGACAAACATGGCTCTAATGGCGTTTTCAGACTCTGAGGTATACAATGATAAAACTTGCACTAAAACTTGTCTGAAAAACTATGAAACTCTTAAGAAACAGTGTGATGATTTAATTGTTAAGCTTAATCAAACTGAATTTACAACAGCTACTTATAAAAGAGGTTTAGCAACTATAGAAGAACAACTTATCACATATAGAAAGAATGAGGTTCTTTTTAGTGAAGAAGTTGCAGTTCTTAAAAGGGAAGTAGCTTGCAAAGACTATGAAATAAATGTGCTTAAAAGTGAGTTTGAAAAACGTTAAGCAAGAAAAAGAGGGCATTGAATTTAAAATTGAGAAATTTAATAATGCCTCAAAGAGCCTAGACAAGTTGTTAGGGAGTCAGATAACTAACAAAAGTAAAAAGGGTTTGGGGTATAATGATGTTCCTCCACCCCATCCTTTAATCTATAATCTACCTAAAAAGCTTGATTTGTCTTATTCTGGTCTTGATGAATTCAAAGAGCATAAATTCAAAAGTTATGGTTCTAAGGATAGTAAGCAAGAGTCTAACATTGTTTATGATAAAAAATCATATGCTTCTAAGGAAAATTCTGATGACTCTTTAGTAAAAGAACAAGTATCAGAAGACACAAGTAGTTTTATTGGGTCTTCACTTAATGCTGATAAAGAAACTGTTTTTCTTGTTGATAAAAAGGTAGAGTTTGTCAAACCTAAAAATCATGAAAAACCAGTTAAAAAGTCAGTTAGGTATGCTGAGATGTATAGATCACAAAGTCCTAAGGGGAATCAAAGAAACTAGAATGGACAAAATTCAATCAACTAAGAAGTAATTTTGTGATGTATAACAAAGCTTGCTTCATTTGTGGAAGTTTTGATCATGTGCAGGCTCATTGTAAATACCATCAAATGGAAAGGATGGTATATGAGAACAATTATAACAGGGTGTACAACAACTATACTACCAACAGGACTCACCCTAATGCTCAAAGGAACATGGTTCCAAGAGCAGTTTTAATGAAAACTGGCCTAAAACTATTAAATACTGTCAGGACAGTTAATACTGCTCATCCCAAATCTACAGTTTTTAGTGCTAAACCAATGTCATGTTTTTCAAAAAATTAGCACAATCAACTGTAAAAGGCTCTATCAATCAAAAACAGTATTAACTAACAAAAGGTTTACCCAAAAAATTAATACTGCCAAGGCAAAAGCAGTTAATACTCCTAGGCCAAAAACAGTTAATACTGCTAGGCCACATTCAGCAGTTGTTAATGCTGTTAGGGTTAATCAGGAAAATGTTGTTAAGGCCTCAGCATGTTGGGTTTGAAGGCCTACCAAACTTGATAGTTCATCAATCACTTTGAAGAAACATAACTACATTGATGCACGAGGCAGATCCAAGTCAGTAATGGCTTGGGTCCCCAAAGGAAACTAATTTCCTTATTTTTATGTGTAGGGCAAGCCACAACAGGATGATATAGGATTTATTGACAGTGGATGCTCAAGGCACATGACTGGGAACATAGCTTATCTCTCAGATTTCAAGGAATTTGATAGAGGTTATGTTAAAAAGAATAAAAAACATCTAGGCATGTCAAAAGAGGTCGGGACACCAAGATACCTGGTCCCCCTATAAAGGTTGGTGATGAGGCTATCCATAAGGAGTTGGGTGACAGAATGGAAAGGGCTGCCACTACTGCTTCTAGCTTAGAAGCAGAGCAGGACAGTGGTAACATCAATAGGACCCAATCTATGACAACACTTAATGAGCCAAGTCCTTAGGGAACTGGTTCAGGTAGTGGTCCCAGGTGCCAAGATACCATATTGGGGGGTGTAGCTGCTCAAACTAGGTTTGAGACTACATCTAAATAGTCCAATGATCCACCTCTCTCAAGAGTTAACACACTTAAAAGTGGGGAGGATAGTATGAAACTTATGGAATTGATGGCACATTGTACAAAACTGTCTGAATTGTTGAGAAAAAGAAAAGGGAGATATAGTGAGATGAAAAATAGATAGAGAGTTGTGTGATAAAAATAGAAAGAGTGAATTGGTGAGCAAAAAGAATTGAGAGGAAATGTGAGCATAAAAACAGAAAGAGAGATTATGAGTGCCAAGATTTGGTGATGGAAATGATTTTTGGATGAAATTGAGGTTAAAACTGCTATCTCAAAGTTAGTACTGTTGGGCATTACTTAGTACTGCTGGGCATTACGTAGTACTGATGAACATGTTTTAGTACTGTTGGGCTTAAAGTTAGTACTGTTAGGCTAAAATTAGTACTGTTGGATGATCGCTGGTACTGTTTGAGCCATAACAGAATTTTATTCACTAATTATAGCCGTTGAGATATTTCTGCCAAATGCCTTGTTTATAGCCTATAGGGTTTGACTAATTGGAGAATTCATGATCTTTCTATAAATTCATAAGATTTCTTCAAGATAAGAACAAAATTCTTTCAGTCGGTCAAATCTCAACTCGAAGTGCTCTCTATTTTATCTCAATTAACTTTGCCAAGCTTACATACTCTTATCCACGACCTCATCCCAGAACTTTAATCATATTTTTCTCTCATCAAATGGCAAATTTGGAGTTTTGCGACAAACACAACATGGTGGCCTATTTACAGAAGCCAGAGGGAAGTGAAGCCTTTCATCAAATTGTGGATTTTCTAAATGCTAGTCATATCAAGTATGCCCTTATTGAGAATCCCAAGATATATACTTCCTTAATCCAACAGTTTTGGGGAACAGCTACTGCTAGAACAACTGATGATGGAGAAGTGGAAATAACAGCTAGCATTGATGGATAAGTCAAGACTATCACTGAAGTATCTCTAAGAAGACACCTCAAGTTAGAAGACTCTGATGGTATTACTTCTTTACCAAATACAAAGATTTTTGAGCAACTTGCTCTTATGGGGGTATGTGTCTGATTCTGCCAGACTTACTTTTCAAAAGGGACACTTTTCTCCTCAGTAGAGGTTTTTCATTCATACAATCCTTCACTATTTAAGTCCAAAGACAACAGCTTGGGAGCAATTTAGTAGTAATATAGCCACTGCTAAAATTTGCTTAGCCACAAACAGGACTTTTAAGTTTTCAAAAATGATCTTTGATGCTATGGTGAAGAATTTAGATACCACATACAAGTTTTTAATGTATCCAAGATTTCTTCAAATCTGTTTAAACAAACAAAAGAGACTTCTTCAACCTCACACCAGAACGTATCCTATTCCTACCCTTACACAAAAACTGTTTAACAACATGAAAAGGGTTTCCAAGGGTTATTCTAGGGTAGACTTTCCTTTATTTCCTACAATGATCATTGCACCTGAGTCCTCTCCTTCCATAATAACATCTTCACCATCCTTATCACCTCAAACACATTAATCACATCAATCATCACCACTTAGGGATATAACCAGATAGGCAGCTAAGATTCCTCAGTCTTAGTTTCCTACTTAAACCCAAGTAGCAGATGAGGCTACATTCATAAGTGTAGATGTTGATATTGGAGGGGCTGCCACTATTGACATTGGCTTAGATGCAGGTCAGGGCAGTGGTACCATACATAAGACTCCTACCAGGCTCCATAATTCACCTCTCCCAAGAGTTCACACACTTGGAAGTGATGAGGGCAGTCTGCAACAAAATAAATTGATGGATTTGGTTACCAAGTTGACAGATAGAGTTAAGGTTTTGGAGAATGACATGCAGCAGACAAAGAAGGTTTATAGTTCTGCTCTTACAAAACTCATCTTAAGAGTGAAAAAGTTAGAGAAGAAAGTCAAGACAAACAAAGCTAGGAGAAGGGCCAGGATAGTTATTTCAGAGGATGAAGATGCTGAAGAGGATTCTTCCAAACAGGGGAGGAAGATCTCTGAAATTGATAAAGATCCTACAATCTCATTGGTACAACCTGAGCAAGACATGGAATATGATTTTGATGTTAGTACTGCTGAAGGATTTACTACTGCTAGTATACATGTTACCACTATTAGGATATAGATTAGTACTGCTAACATATCAGTTAGTACTGCTAGTGCGACTCTTGAAGTTAGTACTGCTACTGAAAATTTAGTGTACACTAGAAGGAGTGCAGAAAAGAGAAAAGATAAAGGAAAAGCTATTATGAAAGAAGCTGAATCTGTTCAGAAGAAGTCAAAGAAGCAACTAGAGCAAGAAGGAATTGGGCATGAAGAAGCTATTAGATTGTAAGAACAGATTAATGAAGAAGAAAGACAAAGGATTGCTAGGGATGCAGAATAGCTAAACAGTTACAAGAAGAATTTGATAGAGGAAGACGAACAAGAAGTTGTAGCTGAAGCTGATCAAGCTCATGATATTGATTGGAGTGATCCTGTTGTGCTAAGATATCATGCACTTCAAAAGCGATATTTCTCTGTAGCTGAAGTAAGGAAGAACATGTGCATGTATTTGAAAAATCAGGGAGGATACAAGCTGAGTCATTTCAAGGGAATGAGCTATAAAGATATTAGACCTATATTTGAAAGAGTATGGGATCAAAATAATGCTTTTGTTCCTAAGGATTCTGAGATTGAAAAGGAAGACCTGGATTTAATTTTCAACAAAAGTCTAGTAAAAAGAGATCAAGAGAAGATTCTGTTAAAGACAATGCCACGAAACAGAAACTAGAGGATGATGCTGAGAAGAAAGACCTTAGAGACAGTGTGTATGTAGTTCCAAGGGATGATGTTGCTATTGATGTTGAGTCTCTTGCTACTAAATACCTAATAGTTGACTGGAAGACACATGTTTTGATAGAAAATATGATGTATTATCAAATCATCAGAGCAGATGGAAGTTCTAAAAATTACAAAATATTTAGTGAAATGCTTGATGATTTTGATAGGCAAGATGTCCTGGATCTACACAGACTGGTACAACAAAGGTATGATACAACAAGTCTAGAAGGATATGACTTGTTACTTTGGGGAGATCTGAAGATCATATTTGAGCCTAATGAAGAAGATGAAATATAGAAGAATCAGCAGGACTACAACTTGATAAGCTGGAGATTATTTTACTCATGTGGAATTCATGTGTTGCTGATGCATACTGGAATTGCAATTCACATGATGATAGAGAAGAAGTATCCTCTTACTCAAGAAATGCTTTCAAGGATGTTAAGTAGAAGACTAGAGGTTGATCAAGAAAGTAAAATGGCATTTGAACTTCTCAGGTTTATAAGGTCTCAACTTCATCAGTAGAGATAATGTGTTTGGAAGCATCCTCAGGAGAGTAGAATAGAAGATTTGATTCAGAAGAAACTTGAGATTTGAAGGTAAATCATAAGTTTAGGGGAGGATTTTTAGGAATAATTCTTCACAAGTTACTACTTCTATTTCAAGAACTTAGTACTACTCAAGATTATAACTACCAATACTAACTGGTTAGTACTGCCAGAAGAAAGATAGTACTGCCAGTACTAAACTTAGTACTGCTGGAGGACTTTGTACTGCTGATAAAGACTGAAGACTGCATGAAGATTACAACTGTTGAAGAGATAAAAGCGTGTTTTGTGATATGTATAGAATGATTCAATGTATATCCTATATAATTAGAAGATATGTTGATATCTCATAGAAGTTTAGAAGATTTGTAGTCATCTTGTAAAGGACTCCTTGATGTATAAAAGGAGATCCTAGGTTATGGTTGAAAACACATCTCGATAGACACATTCATAGCTTCAAGGTTGTAAACCCTAGTACTAGACAGAGTACTCGTATTATTTATCATAATAATATTAAAGCTTTTTGGTTATATTCATTGTTCATTCATTCTACTGCATTACAGTTTACTATTACATTCATATTCTTTTAAGTACTAAAGAGTAGATTCTGCATACTCTTAGTATCAACAAAGTTTCTAGCATAGTTGTCTTGAATCTATTCAATACAATTAACCCTTTAACAACGTTTGCAAGATCTAGTTAGGATCAACAATTATGATTCTTAATGTTTTTGAATCCTAAAAATATATACTTTCTGAGAAAAATAACCACTTATTTATAGGTGAATGCTAATAAGTTTTTATAAAATTTCTTTTATAAACGCGTTTATTATCGTATAACTTGTAAATGTCGTATCTCCGTTATAAATCGGTTTTTCGAGTTCTTTACATGCCGACGATCCTTGTAACTTGTAGTATTTTATATAAATATAAAATCAATACTTTATATTCGAATTTAAAACATACCCTTTTGATATTTTTGTTAAAAATATGTTTAAACTTGTTTTTATAACTTTTTAGCTTAGTAACTTTGTTACAAGTCCTCTACAACAACTTATACCACATGTCTTACATACTTAAGGTCCTTAGTCCATGATTTGTCCAAATATTGTCCATGATAATAAGATCTCATATCACTTCTACTTATAAACTTATTAAGTAACCTTTTAAATAACTAGTTTATACATACTTTTTATAAACTAAACCAAACTTTTACAATGCTTATACTTCTATTCCATCATGATATTAACATCCATATAACATATGTAAAAGTATATCAAACCATAAACAAGTGTAAAAATCCATTTTTACAAGTTATTAATATTCCTAGATGGTGATTCACTATATAAACATAATATACATATGAAATCACAAATGTAAAGAGTTTAAGGGTTTTAGATAACCTTAGTATGATGCATGATGAAGAAATACAAGATCTAAACCCTAGTTTAGATAATAAACCCAAGCTTCCAAGACAAAGAAACCCTAAATTCAATGAAAACCCTAATCCTAAACCTTCCTTGCTTAACCCTTGTAAATGCTTAACTAAACCTTTAAACCTTCTTGGTATATCTTAGATATGTTGTAAGATCACTTAAATGTGTGGTAAATAAAATTTGTATGGATTGTTTAGGGTGTGTGAGTTTGGTCATGGCCTAGGAGAGAGCCAAGAGAGGTTTTATGTAGTTTTTCTTAAGTAAAATAAGGTGTGTGTTATATCTATTACTAGTTGCTTACTTATATAACACTAGGACTAGTCCAAGACTCTTATAGAAAGTCTTAGGACAAGATGAGGGTTTTAAGGGAATAGTTGGTCCATTTCACTAGTCATACCATGAAGTTTTAATGAGGCTTTCTTGTACAAGACTTTTTGCAAGATTTTGTGATATTTCCTCTTATTTTCTTCACCATATCCGGCCATATATGCAAATATATAAGGGATTATGCATTTTTTTTAGTATTGGGTATAATAATGGGTATTTGTTGAAGCGTAGATAAGTTTTGGTGGTTCCGTGAATGCCTAAACGTATTTTATCGTGAAACGTAAACACTTTTCGTAACCACTAAAAATAAAATATGCAAAGTTAATAATTATCCTCTAAATAATTATCTAACACTTGCTCGACGTAAACATTTAATTGTTTAATGCCCGTTAACGTTGAATGATAATTTTTAGCTTACGCGATTTAACGTAATGATTACAATTAAAAGCAAACGCGTACAAGACTAAAAATAAATAGTGAAATATATAACGTCGTACAATGACCTAAAATACGGATTGTTACAAATTGGGTTGCCTCCCAATAAGCGCTTTTGTTTATTAACGAGTCTTGTAGCTAGACTCGGAGTCATACTCCTTACGTGACTCCTCTTTCGCTCACATTACTTCTTCCATTGAGAAATTTAATCGTTTTGATCATCCCTTCATCACGCTTATACTCGGATCCTAATTTAAAACATTTCGAGTAATGAGTCATTCTTTTCCTATTAACATAACCATCCCTTTTTTCCTCATCTCCTTTACTTGCCACAAAGAAGAGTGGTATGTTATCGGTATTCAAATATTCTATATCCTTAAATCTTTCCATTTTATGAGGCATTTTAAAGGTCACCCTTTTGTTATTCTTTTTAAACATAACAGTTCCTTCTTCTTTATCATAAGTAAGCTTAGACTGCTTCACAATAGGCTTTCCTAAGACTATCTCACCTAGATAATGATCTATGACACTACTAACATCCTCTAGAACCATAAAATCACATTCATAAGTAAAATTTTCTACGAAGACTTTTATTCCTCTAACCCGTCCTACAAAATTGCAAGTCTTCCTAGGATTCGATGGTTTCTCTCTTGATTTTAATCCCTCATTCATAATCTAATAATAGTAAAGCTTAAACATTGTATTAACCGAGGATTCTAAATTGATGTACGTTTGCTCCTTAAGAAAATACCCTATCATACATAGGATTTTTATATTATCCAAGCTTCCTTTTCTAATCTTAGCTCTAACCCAAGAAGGTTGAGGATTTTTCAAAAGCCATTCATGATATTTTAACTCTTCTTTAGTGGGGAAGGTGTCAATGTATTCTAAGTCATCTTCTTCTTCCTCCTCAAATTCCTCTTCGGAATAAGCTAAAGACTCATCACTTTCATCGTTCTCAAACCACAACTCAAATTTATTTTTCTTCTTTAGGTAAAAGAGTTTGCTAATAGGGCTTGGATTAAGTGGATTCGCGTTCTCCATGACAAAGAACGGAACAATCAAATGGAAATTACAAAAGAAATAACATAAAGAAAAGATAGACCACGAGAAAGCTAGTTGACAAGAAAATAAAATCTCACTTGATAGGAATCTAGTGAGTAGACCTAAGCTAGATAAAATCCGAAACCTAGAATATTCCACGGCAGCGGCGCCAAAAACTTGATGCGGATATGTTGTAAACGCAGAAGTTTTACAACCCTCCTAGGCATAGTACCTAATCGTTGTAGTGTAGTATAGGTAAGACTTGGGGGATTGATCGTTCTCTAGGAGAATAGTTTTGGTAGGTTTGAATTGTATGTTTACTAGGGTTTAAAGATTGATAGAAAATTATTTTTGTGTTTTTATATATTTTAGAAAGCAAGTAAAATCTCGGGTTTGAAAGGGGGTTGATTAAACTAAATAACTACTCCCAATTCAGAAAAGTAAAGGTGATGGAAAACTCGTATAGTTAAACAAATGCGTTTACCTAATCATGCACTACTCCCTAATTAATATCTCTCATTTTATTGCCCGTCACCCTCGTTAAAGTAATGTGTAAGTATTAAATACTTAATTTAGAATCCACTCAAATGGCAAGGTAGTATGAAGACTATTGATGGGCTTCCTCTAACCTAATCGCGTTTCCCTAGACGTCTATGCTAGTATAATATCTTATATCTAGTTTTCTAAAGCCTAACGCGTACACCATTAACAAAAAGCAATAATAAAAGGGATAATTAACTAGGTTTCATGCAATCATAAGCAAACATAATTTAAATTCAGCCAAGCATGTTAATTGAAAGCGAAGAATAATTAATCAAACAACACATAAACATATTGAATGATTAAAAGGGATAAAGAACTTCACTGCAATTAAACATGGAGTTATGATGAGTACACAAGGGTTAAGAAACCCTAAAAAATAACCTAAGTGCTTGCTCTAAAGCTTACTTACGACTTCTGTTCGTTTCCCAAAGTTTTCCACACAAAACCTAAAAAAACAAGGGTTCTATATATAAAGTTTAAGTTGTGACGCCGTCCCATACAAATCGTGACGTCGTTAACCTGTATAATCTTCTATGGGCTTCTCAGTGTCGGCTATTGTGACGTCATCACCAAAATCTGTGATGTCGTCCCTTTGATACTTTGACGTCGTCAAGAGAAATCCTGACGACGTCTCCATGCACTATGAGACTTTTCTTGATCAAATTCGTGTACAGTTGCAATCTTGTCTCATTTCTTTTTAAATTGAGCTCAAGTCATGTGTATTTCCTGCAAATGCCTTCCAAGTGTTAAAACAACAAAAAGAAACGATTAAGCACAGTAAATAGGGATATTTGCATGATTTAGGGGGTTAAATGACCCCAAAAAAGTGTATAAAATAACACCTCATCACACTCTCTCTCACTTTTCATCCATAATCGTCACACCACCTCACCTTTCAACCTATTTTTTTATTAAAAACTAAAAATTTTATTTATAAATTAAAAACGTTACATAGATAATTGTACATAAACATACAAAATAAAATATGTAAACATTACATTATTAATTAAAAACCTAAAGTAATATGGTAAATTTCACATCTCCTTAATTGACCGATTTATCTCCAAGGTCCGATCGAGGTGTGATCCAGTCAAATTGTAACACCCCCAAAATATGTCGCAGCGAAATGGTAACAGGAGGCATTACTTCATAATACAATAGCATAAGATATAAGAGAACGACCTCTAAATAAGTCATTTGAAAAGTAACCTCGTTGATTTGATTGAAATAAGTTATAACATTTGTCCCAATAATTTGCATCAAACTGAAGACTTAAATTAGCACAACGAGAAATGATAGTTTGTATGCATAAAGAAATCCATGAATGTATTCTTGAAAAGTTTAGACTCCAATGCACATCAAGAACGTCATGCAACTTATTCACCTGAGAAATACATGCTTAAAAGTGTCAACATAAAGTTGGTGAGTTCATAGGTTTATGTATGTATAAATGTAGGACCGCAAGAGTTCAATATGTGAAATAATGTAACACATACAAAATCACAAAGTGTAATTACTATTACACTAAGCTCATGACACTGAAGCTACAACTATGTATGTGTGCATATTTATGCAATAATGTACCCGTGTAGATGTTCAACCCGCAACATCTAAAATCCAATATGGTATACGTCGTTAGTTTGGTCTTCCAAAGCTAGTAAGCATGACTTACCCGCATGGGGATGTCAATCTCAAATAGATCTATTTATAACACACGCGCTTACACAAAGTAATTAACAGTTCATGATACTTGGCATAATGGGTTCTCGCTACTTAGGCAACTCGTAATATGTTTAAAAGAGTACTTGCGTCCAAATGTAAAACAAGGCATGTATCTCACCCCGAGATTTGTAAAGTATTGTTAAACAAGTAAAGTGGGGCTATAAACTCACCTTAAGTGATGGAATTGATTTTAGAAAAATCAACAAGGAATGTCGTCGCAAAGGACCGGTATGCAACCTATTTAATTATAGGTCGATTTAGAATAACGCATGTAAATATAAAACAATGCACTATATTTTATCTTGTTATATCACCACCTAATAGTTTTAGTCTTAGCTTATAAATCAAAATAATGATTTCGTTAAGTTTACCACTTTTATTATTTTTACAACGACAATATATATATATATATATATATATATATATATATATATATATATATATATATATATATATATATATATATATATAGTCTAGTTAATTTATAAAATAATATTTATAAAGTTTAAAACGCGTATAAATATTATATAAGTGATGCTATATTATTTTCTAAGGTTTTTATAGTCCAAACGGACCCGAAAACGTCCGAAAACGCGAATTACTATTCCTAACAGCTTTGACGTTACATAAAAATGTGCGTAGAAAATTTATGGTAATTTCAGAAAAATAGTCCAAGTTTGATTAAGAATAACTCTTCCGTTACACTTTCGGGCTTCAAAACACGCATTACATTGCCGAAAAATCATTCCGAGCAAGTTTCTAGTTTTATACTTAAGCCGGTTCGGACCCGAAAGGGGTCAAAATCACGAAAACCAAAACTGCCAGATTATATACAAAAACTGCATTTGCCGATATTGTTTCAAATCTAGTTTTGACCATAACTTCTTTGTTTTACATCCGTTTTTCGCGTTCTTTATGTTTACAGATTCATATTAAGATGTACTAACATGTTTTTAAGGTTTTAACTCGTCCAAAAATCCCTATCTTTCTGCTTAAGGTCGGCTGTTAAGAGGGGTGTTTTATACACTTCAAAACTAAAATTTTAACTTCATTTTTACAAAACAACAACCTTTAATCTAACCACCTCAACCTCCTTCACAATCAACAATATCTAAACTAACATAATCTCATCCAACACTTCACAATATAATGAAATACCTTATAAAATCAACTAAGCTAGATTATAAATAACAAACTTGACAACATGTTTAATAATCATAAGTAAGTATTGTTCTTGATTTCTTTGCAAATATTTATAAAAGTTTACTAGTTGGTGATATAACTTTATAGTCAAGATGTTTATGTGCAAAAATAAATAATGTAAGTATAGAAACATGAATAATCATGATCAAGATTAATAAAATCAAAAGAGTAAATAGAGTATGCTTACAAAGATTATGAACACAAATAAAACATAGGCTTTGATTTTAACCTAAAACTTTGTAAAAACTCAACTTGAAATACTTGGAACCCTAACTTAAATCTTGAAACTCAAACTTAAAAACACCTTGGAACACCTTAGATATGAACCTTGAACATACTTGTATGCTTGAAATATCAAGAAAATGGAAAACTAATAGAAGCTTTTTCTAGCTTATTTGGAGTCGTGAGCTATGGAGAGAAAAAGAGAGGGTTTTTATGTTTTTAATAGTTATCAAATGAAGTGTAAGATGCTAGTTGTATTTATGCAAGTATAAGAAAAACTATCTAGGAAATATCTAGGAGACAAAATGCACAAATCATTCAAGAATTTAATAGGGGGGGCGTGGGTTTGTATAAGGGGTAGATAAGAGTTGGTTTGATCTTGGTACTTGCTAAATTATTTGAGGAGACTTGGCAGGCATTTTACACATGGTATAAACTAGCAAAATCATATTATGTATAAACTAGTAAGTTGTATATTGTTATGTTTATATTATCATGGCCGGTTGGGGTGTTTTTAGGAGGAGGGAAATGTTTAATTTTTGAAAAGGTATAAATATTGTGGGTATTGGTAAAGGTGGTATAGTTTACATGTATGCAGAAAAGCTCATAATGCGAAACGTAAGCGTTTTACGTAACGTATAAAAATAAAATACGAAAAGTTATAAATTATCTTTGTAATAATTATATAACACTTGTTTGACGTACAATTTTATTTTTTTAATGTCGGTTTACGTTAATTGTTGACTTTTGGTTTACACGATTTAACTTAACAGTTGAAATTAAAAGTAAACACGTAAAAGTTCAAAGTAAATAATTTTGAGTTTATTGACGTAAAATGACCTAAAATTGTGGGTTGTCACACAAATAATCTATAGGCTGCAAGTAGAACGTTTTGTCTCTTAAACGTTGTTCATATTCTCGCATTTTTAACTTATGTTCCTTTAGTTCAAGCTCCTTGTTTTTTATCTCTAGAAACGCTTTAACGTTCTATGGATTTCTTTCCTTTTACGGCGTGTTGAGACCCACATATTCGTTGAGCATCAACCTAGCCAACGCTTCCTCATTTCTAGATGTTGAAGATGTTGATGACGCTGCCCCTTTCCTCTTTGATGTGTCCCTACCCATTGGACGTTGAACTTCCTTCGCATCCACTTCCTTGTTGTCTCCAGCCTACATATTAAAACTAAAACTACCATTCGCTGACAGCGTGTTGAACGAACTAGAGCTTGAAGACATGTATCTCTTGTTCTTTTCCTTTCTACTTGCTTCAGATTCTGGAATTTCCACCCACTTCCATTTCTCACAATCTTTTAATTCCTTTTAGCAATGCGTAAGTGTAAACGGGACTCCATATTCAGCTTGATATTCCAAAAGTGCACGTGGGTGTAATTTCTGTCTCCGGCTCCACTCACTGCCATCCGAGTGACGTTTTGGTACACCCCACAAAAATGAGCAACTTTCAAACGCATCGTCTTCCTTTTACCGTTTACCACATCATAGGTCTGATGAAAGGTTATATTACAATTTTCTAGCATGTGTTCTAAAATCTCAATCTAAGCCTCATTTCCCATATTACCAGCAACACTATCTTTGGAACTACGACCCAAGCTTTTCACAATACAATTTTTTATTGAGTGGTCCATGGAGTACACTGTTGTTCATCGTCATTTTGAATCGGCTTCTTCGGCAGGCGTCTTTTTTCCGTCTTCTTCGTTGGGGATGTGACTTCTTTGATGGGTGAGTCCTCACGAACGGGCATGGAATCCGAAAATTAAGGGAAGAACATAGGCAAATCATCCACACTAAATGGATGAATGGGAGACATAGGTTGGTTTGTATTTGGTTGTGATGAAGAACCACCAAAACCCGGTTATGATGAAGAATCCTCAACACCCGGTTGTGAAATGTGTGTGTCCTATGGGTTATACATGTGTGGTGAGTATGGGTTCTAAGTATTTTGTTTTGGAGGTACGAATGGTGGGTGTTGGTAAGGGTTGGATTGCTATGGTTTGGTTCCGTAAAATAACGTTTGTGGTCGAAAGTTGATTTATTGGTTTGACGGTGGAGTATTTTCGAGACAGAATGTTTCTTCAGGTTTTAGTTGGAGTGTTTCGGGTGATTTTTTATTGTTGAAGTTTTGTGTTTTAGGGAGTGTTTTGTTAAGACATTTTGTAAATAACATGGTATTACGAGAGTAGATAGTATATAATGTAAAGTTATGTTTTAAAATGTTGAAGATTATGGGAAATGTATAGGTAATAAAATGATATTGGGTATTTTTTTTAAATTTATACTAGTATCCATTGGGTGGGTAGGGGGCAATTTAAACACAAACCAATTGGTGAGGGCCTCACCGTTCTTCCCTGTTTTTTGACTACCTCACGTGTGAGGATTGACATCCACAATGGCCTGGCGCGTAACCTAAGGCATTCACGAACACTCACTCTTGACCAATGTGGGTAGCCTAAGAAGATTGACCAATAAAATCAATGTGTCACATCATTATTTCAAATTATTGTTCCTTTACAGTTAATAAATATTACTTAAGATCTAAGAATAGACAGAATGGTCACCTTCTCCTCACCTTTCACCTCAGCACCACATCACCATTTAGCACATCACCACTCGCCTCACCTTTTAGCTACAATGGTCACCACTCCCGTCACCACAATTAAAAATACCAACTTTATTGTTGATCCTAATGAACAGATCTTAAACTCCTTAGCTTGATGTAAGGTTTAGTATCCTTGAATAAATCCAAAGACACTAAGATTGAAACTTTGAGTGTATGATATAAACTATGCGGAATCTAGTTTATACCACTAAGAAGAATAACAGTAATGAATGTTTAACACACAGAAATATAACCAAAACAATAAGCTCTAATATATTAATACGAACACTCTTTGACAGTGTTAGGGTTTACAACCTTGAAGCTATGAAAAACTATGAAAGACTGATATCTAGATCTATGCCTTAGGGTTCCTTTTATACACCAAGGAAACCCTAATGGGCTTACAAAACGCGTATAATGATAATGCATATCTATTCCTAATTTAACTCATGCATATCATAATAGCAGTACTAACTATACAAGACTAACAACACTAAGTATTAACTAACAGTACTAACTATACTGGCAGTACTAACAATGTACTGGCAGCACTAACTATTATAGCTAGCAGTACTAATAACTTAGACTATTTTCTTTAAACTTCAACAGCAGCACAATCTTGAACCAGCAGTATTAACTTCCAAAACTAACAGTAGTAACTTCAGAAGCCTTCAATTCCCAACAATCCTCCCCTAAACTTGATATTCACCTTGTTAATCATCAAGTTTCTTCAGTATCAGCATCTTGATCATCAGGAGGATGTATCCAAACACTCTTCTACTTTTGAAGTTGTGATCTTGTAAATCTGAGAAGCTCAAATGCCATCTCACTTTCATAATCAACCTCTAGTCTTCTATTTAGCATCCTTGAAAGTATTTCTTGAGTTAGAGGATATTTCTTCTCAATCATCATGTGAATAGCAACTCCAGTATTCATCAACAGTACATGAACTCTACATGAGTCAAACAACTGTTGATTCTTCCATATTTCATCTTCTTCATTAGGCTCAAATAAGGTCTTCAGATCTCCCCAAAGTAACAAGTCATATCCTTCTAGACTTGTTGTCTTATATCTTTCATTTACCAACCTATGTAGATCTATCACATCTTGTCTGTCAAAATCATCAAGCATCTCACTGAATATCTTGTAATTCTTAGAACTTCCATCTGCTCTGATGATTTGATAATACATCATATTTTCATTTAAAATATGTGTCTTCCAATCAATAATTGGATATTTGGTGGCCAGAGATTCAACATCAATAGCAACATCATCCCTTGGAACTACATCCATACTATCTCTAAGCTCCTCTTTTTCAGCATCATTATCCTCTTCTAGTTTCTGTTTCTTGGAACTTTCTTCTTCAGAATCTGCTCTTGGTCTCTTTTTAGTGCTTTCTGCTTGCTGTTGACTGTCATCATCTATAGGCTTAAAGTCATCAATCCACTTCTTCTCTCTTTCATATAACTTCTGAACTTCTTCAAAGTTCTTGTGCTTTAGTTGTTGATGAGTGTACTTACCCATATGTTTGAGGTAAGTAATCATCCTAATTTTATTTTGATCTTATCTTGTCTTGTAAACCCTAACCCCTCTAGTATATAAAGAGGGGAATGCGTCTAGTATTGGTATCCATGTTCTTTATATTCCGCTGCGTGTTACAATCATTGTTATCATACCCTAGATGAGTCCTAATAACGATCTATGGAGTCATTATAGGATTCCACACTTACCCGTATGTTTGAGGTAAGTAATCATCCTGTTCCTGACTTGAGTTCTTGTAGGTGGTTTGTTCCTTATTGCCTCTGCTCTTTCTGCTGCTAATTGTTTCTTCTTCTTTCAAAGAATTCTGCTAATAATCCGGCTTTTTCTTTAATTGTGTACTTTTCTTGCTCTTCATGTGTCAGTCTTACAGCCAGTTCATGATCAACATCTATTCTGGCTTGAATTTCATCAAACTCTTCAGCTAAAGCAGCACTAGTAGCTTCTTCTTGCTTTTGTCTTTCTTTTTGTGCTCTGTCCAACTCTGCTAACTCTTCCTCATGTAATCTTTAAGCTAACTCTGCATCACTTTCAATTTGAGCTAATCCTTGATCCCTTCTTTTTACTTTCACTGGTTTCTCAGGTTCTTCTTCAACCAGTACACCTTTACCTTTATCTTTTGGATCAATAGTTGGAAGAGGTTGAAGTGTTGTAGTTGATCTATTTAGTCTTGGAGGTTCTTCTTTATCTATGAGAACAACTCCTTTTTCCTTTTCCTTTGCTTTCTCACTTCTCATCTTCATAAGTGTCTGAGCAATAGTGAGATCTTCATCACCAAATATAGTTGTTGTTGTAGGAGGAGTAGATGGAGTAGCAACACTAACATTCACAGGAACACTGGCAGCACTAACTTCTGGCCTAGCAGTACTAACTTGATTAGCAGTACTACCATCTTTTTCACCACTACCATTGTCTTCCACAATCACTTCTGTATCAGCCCCATCAGTCAGGTTAAGCTCCTCTATTTTATCATCATTCCTCTCCTGTTTGGATGCATCTTCACCTAAAATTTTGTCATTAGAAGTCTCAACTCTGCATTTAAATAGTCTTCTCTTTATAGGTTGTGGAGTTCTTGCCTTTCCCTTCTTTTCTAGCCTCTTGACCCTCAATTTCAATATGGTGATCACTCTGTCTTGAGCAGTCTTTGCTTCCTCTAAGGCAAGAACCTTTTTTGTCAATGAGGTACAGGTTTCCATCAATTCCTGAATTAGTTCTATTCTACCCTCATCACCTCCAAGTGTGTTACCTCCTGAGAGAGGTAAATCGTGAGGTGTAGGTGGTACAAAATCCATTAAATCATCATGATATTCCATACTGTCCTCTCCACGTCTAGATGTGTTAACTTTTGAGAGAGGTGGGTCATAGGACGTTTTAAATGCAGTCTCAGGCCTAGTCTGAGCATCTGCACCCCCCAATGTAGTATCTTGGCGCTTGGGTCTGTCACCTGAACCAATTTCTTAAGAAAGAGGATCATTAGACATTGCCGTGGATTAGGTCTTAAGGATGTTATCACTGTCCTGTGCTGCAACTAAGCTAGCAGCAGTAGTGATAGTCCTTTCCACACTGTCACCCCATTCTTATGGTCAACCTCATCTGCTCCATGGTCTAAAGGCATACTGGTATGAGGTAACGCAGTGACCTGTTTGGCTCTCATATGTTTTTTAGTCTTTCTTTGTTTTCTTTGATATGTAGATGGAGATGGGAGTATTTGCTCAATGTGAGCTTCAGTTTGAAGTTCATGGGAAACTGTTGGAGGTGTTTCAGTTTGAAGTGATTCAGTTTGAGGTTTTGAAACATTTGGTTGTGAGGTAGACGGTGTGGGTTGGGGTTTAGGGGGTATTGCTGAACCTTCACCCTCAGGTTCTTTAATAGTGGCAAAATCAAACTTCTTTAATATATCAGCCACATATTTGTCTTGGCTAATGAAGATTCCATCCTTCTTCTGTTGTACTTGTAACCCTAAGAAGAAAGTGAGTTCCCCCATAGAACTCATCTGGAATCTCTTGTGCATCAAACCTTCAAACTCATCACATAGGAACTTCTTAGTTGACCCAAAGCTGATATCATCAACATATACCTGTACTAACAAGATATCACCCTTGTCCTTCTTGATGAACAAATTCTTATCTATAGTGCCTCTTCTAAATCCATTTTCAATTAAGTAGGTAGACAAGGTCTCATACCAGGCTTTAAGAGCTTGATGTAGACCATATAAAGCTTTTTCTACCTTATACACTTTGTCAGGGAACTGTGGATCTTCAAAAAAAAGAGGTTGACACACATAAACCTCCTCTTCAATAGTACCATATAAGAAGACACTCTTTACATTCATCTGGTACACAATAAACCCCATAAATGATGCATAAGCAAAAAATAACCTGATTGCTTTTATTCTAGCAACAGGAATACAAACCTCATTATAATCAATTCCTTCTTCTTGGGTATAACCTTGTACAACCAATCTTGCCTTGTTTCTCACTACAATCCCTCTCTCATCCTTTTTATTTTTAAAGACCATTTTGTTCCAATGGCCCTCTTGCCGTTAGGTAGATTAACCAGTGTCCAAACCTTCTGAAGTTGAAATTGTAGAAGCTCCTCTTGCATTGCTTCTATCTAACTTGGATCTTCCAAAGCTTGAATCACTTTCTTGGGTTCCATTTGTGTAGGATCCCTAGATCATTCCATGGATGAAGCACAAGATCAATGACACACAAGATTAAACAATAAGAACTTTTGATTGAGAAAAATGAAAATGAGTAGCTTTTCTTGTTTAACTATGATGGAAAAATGAAAATGAGTAGCTAACCTCATTTTGACTAAGACTAGGTCTATTTATACTAAAAGAATTTGCCTTTTAGGGCTTTCTATTTGGGCTTTTTACATCTTGGCCCTTATACATAATAAACATTAAATAACATAGTCTTTCGAGCTAGACTTTTGTCTTGTAACTTCGAGTGACCGAAGCTTCTTTGTCGTCCATTTATGTGACCTAACAACTCCCCCTATGATGAGGTCATGAGAAGTTAGCTCACTCGTAGCTTGTCTCTTCAGCTCGTTGTTGATGGGGTACTTCACTTGTTGTGCTTTGGTAATTCAATCTTTAACACCTTGATCATGATCTTCAGAACTTGATGTGATGACTTGATCTTAATCTTTGACTTGTTTAAGCTTTACTTCTCTGAATTACTTTGTGATCTTCTTTCCCTTTGGCTTTGCCAGACCTGATCCTTTAGTCCTCACATCTCATATCTGTTGGAATCTTGTAAGCATTGATGAATTAATCTTCTTCTAATACAATTTTGAACTTTTTCATTTGAAGAAGACATTGATTTTCAGAGATTGTGCGGAAGCTTTGAATGTAAGCTTTCTTGAATACTTCAGATACTGTGGTATGGATATGAGCACATGTCTTGCATCGGTTACTTTGAGTCGTCATTCGCCATGATAGAACAATTTAGACACCAACAAAAACATTTTGTTATGTAAGGCATTAGCTTGTCATAGAAACCGTTTGCTGGTCTAACATGCCCTGGTTTTTCGTTCATCTTTTTCATGCTAACAACTTGGTGAACCAAGACCTCTTCACAACCCATATATGAACGGGGTGTGATGGGATGAAAGAGGGTATCAGCATCATACAAAGCAGGTTGAGCTCGCTTGGCCATATAACCTAAACCTGGGTTGCGAGTGCTAGACGTCCTTGTGCAAGTCACCGGTTGCCTTTTTTAGGTTCTCTTGAAAGCATGGGAAAGTTTGAGTTGGCAATGTTAATCATGCAACATGTCTCTTGCGACTATTGTAGCAGTTTTTAACAAATTACTATTTCATCTGATATACTATCTGCTAGTCTTCTCTTTCCAGATAAAATCTTTTCCTTTCAATTGTAAAAGCATTGATTTTTCTTTTCCTGAAAGAGTGACTTAAGCAAATTGTTTCTTGCACAAGTACACACGTTACGCTTTGTTACGCCTGAATCACTAGGGCTTGTTCCTGTCTAACTTTGTTTTCAAGATCAAGCTTAACCTTTTGGGTATCTAGACGATATATTTCTTGCTTGCATTGAGAAAGCTCATTTTTAAGGTCTCGACTTCTAAGCATTTTTCTTGGTTAACCTTAGCATGTCCGTCTAGTTGGTTTTGCAAGTCAGTTAAGATGGCAATCATAGAGACTTTATCAGATGTGTCAGCAGATACCTCAGTTGGAACATTTTAGGCTTCGGTGTCAAGAAGATACTGATGATACGGGATCGTATTGTCATCAATCTCAGTCTCAGCATCGGAGTCTAAATGTTCTTCCTGGTGCATCTCCTGATTCAACTGATAATCCACATTATCAAAGATTTGATTGTCATTGGAGTGTACCTCATTGACTGGATTGTTGGTTGCACTAGTGGATGACAAGTTGGCCATGAAAGCGACAGCAGCATTGGGGCCTTCATCCACGTCTGAGTCATATGCATCCTCATGATTGGCTTGAAACATGTTTGTTGTAGTCAGTGCCTGAGGTTGATCATAAGGTGCGGTGCATTCCACATCAGCGAGGAATGCTTCAGCTTCAGCATCTAACACATCTCCTTTCTCTTTAGCTTCCATCAGTAAAGCTTTATCTTTGAAGTACTGAGAGTCCATCTTTCTCTTGGGTTCTTTACACTGCCTCGCAACATGTCCTTCTCCTCTGCAGTTGTAACATATCACCTTCTTGCCTCGAGTACCTGTATTACCATTATTACCTGGAGCCTTCCTCTGAACTGGTTCAGTAACAATGTGACCATCATGCACCGTAGCATGAGTCCTTGAGTTGGAGGAAGTCCGGAGCTGGTTGTTGGTGGGTGGAAACTGCTTTTGGAAACCACTTAAGAGATTAGCAATCTGAGTCATAGTGGCCATCAAAGCGTCATTCGGAGACTGAGCAGTAGGTTGAGGACTAGAAGTTGAGGATGATGAAAGAACAGGTGCAGATGTGGTGTGAGCAACATAGGCCAGTGGATCAACAATACTTGTAGACTGCTCCTGTTTCTTGAGAGTCTTTTTGGCATGAGGCTCATAGGCTTTGAGATGAGTATAGATCTGAACATATGGTGTGGTTGAGATATCCATGTTCTGGAAGATTGTTGACAAATTTAGTGTTCATCTGATGAGTAGGGATTTCAAGCTGAGTAATCTTCATGTCATTCACAAGCTTGTGGAAACGCACAAAGTAGTCATGAATGGACTCGTTTCCAATAGCACGAAAGCGTTCATACTCATCAAACAGATCTTCCTTCCTTTGTTGAAGAGTCCTACCTGATCCTTGCATAAGCATCTCCACATTATCCCAAATCTCCTTTGCAGTGCTTGTCTGATTGAGTATGTTGAAGATGTGTCGGGGAAGACCTTGACTGAGGATGATTTCAGCTTGAGTATCAGCCATTTCGAGCTTGTTTTCTTCGTCATTGAACTCAGAGTCAAGCTTCTTCCTAGGTGCGGGCATAACAGTAGAATTAGCAGGTGGAGGATCAGTGACCATCGGGTGAGGTGTAGGTCCATTCTGGATGGATTTCCATATCAGCTTGCCATTGGGTTTGCCTCGAATGTACCTGTGTATACGAATCTTCCATGATTCGTAATCATTTTCAACCAACATTGGTGGACGAGTATCGGTGCCAGCAGCATTTGTTTCTTCATTGGTTGCCATTGAATAACGTTGTTTATGAATGATCTGATCTTAAGTGATTGATGATTGATGACTTGGTGTGAGGTTTGTGATTTTCGGGTAATTTTTAAACAGTAAAATGCAGTTTTGAGGGCCTAAATGACTCCGAATGGCCAAAAAATGACAGGGCTCTCGCTCAAAGAGGAAGAGTCTTGACCGTTGGGCCGTTTTCGAGCTGGTATAAAAATTTCGGAACAATCCGACACAAAAAAAAAATTTGCTTGTTCGGTCCAAAAAATTGCTCGTTCGATCGTCTAGTTCGAACGTCTCGTTCGATCGTCCTCTCGTTCGATCGTCTTCTCGTTCGATCCACTTGTTCGATCGCTTTGTTCGATCTTCTTGTTCGACCCCTCGTTCGATCGCCTTGTTCGATCACCTTGTTCGATCGCCTTGTTCGATCACCTTGTTCGATCGCCTTGTTCGATCACCTTGTTCGAACGTCCTCTTCCCCTCGTTCGATCCTCTAATATTGAACTCGTTCGATCCAACCAAGACTTCCACTCGTTCGATCCTTGAGAATTCCACTCGTTCGATCAATAAGAATTCCACTCGTTCGATCCAACCTTGTGTTCCACTCGTTCGATCAATAAGAATTCCACTCGTTCGATCCAACCTTGTGTTCCACTCGTTCGATCAATAAGAATTCCACTCGTTCGAACCTTCTAACAATACACACGCTCGGTGCTTGGCGAGATGAACTCGTTCGATCCTCTTTTCTTTTTTTTTTAACTTTTCGAACCAAAAAGAAAGAACACAAAAAAAATCACGAGATCGTTGATTGCTAACAAGATGGTTTGAATGATATTAGATTAAACATAAACCATCTTTGAATCAAGAATCAAAAACAAACAAATAATCAAAAACAAAACCACTTTTTTTTTCGAAAATCAATAACAAAAAAAAGATACAAACCAAATCAATACATCAATCTTGTAGGCTCTTGATACCAATTGTAGGATCCCTAGATCATTCCATGGTTGAAATCACAAGATCAATGGCAATGAAAGATTAAACATTAAAGAACTTTTGATTGAATGAAAAAATAAAAACAAGAGTTGCTACTAACCCTTAATATGAAAAATAATAATGAAGTAGCTAACCTAATTTTGACTAAACTAGGTGTATTTATACTAACTAGGATTTGCCTTTGAGGGCTTTCTTTTTGGGCTTTTTACATCTTGGCCCGTATACATAATAAACATTAATTAACATTGTCTTTCGAGCTAGACTTTTGTCTTGAATCTTTGAGTGACCGAAGCTTCTTTGTTCGGGTCCATTTATGTGAACCTATTATCCGTTGCTTTAGATATTTGTCGTGGACGGGTGGAGAAAATGGAAAGAAATCTTATTGAACGTCTCCCCTTTTTGAAAGGCGTATTTGTTTCCTCCACGATGATCCTATTATACCGTAGCTTTGATTGAACCACCGTGTGAGGTTCCCGTACCCCCAATTATGGTTTTTTTTATCTACTGTGGTCATTGCTCCTCAAACGATCATCTGATTTCGTAGAAGATTACGATAATCCTGTTTAGCGAGATGTGGATCCGAGATGCAACTCTGGGTCCGGAGGTGGAGGAAGGATCGATGCTTCAGCCAGAGGTGACCTTACGTTTTCTCAATTAGATGATGAAGCTAGGGATGCTGTTTTCTGAGTGTACTTGTTTTTCCTCCGCGGTCGCATGTGACCTTGCGGTTTCTCTTGTAATTAAAATACCGTGCTATTTAAGTTTTCGGATCTGTTATGTGTTTTTCCAACTGTGGCCGTATGTGAGCCTTTATTTGCGGTATTTTATATGTAACCCAATTTTACAACACTTTTTGACATATCTGTTTATATAAAAGTTGCTGCTATCTTTTTAAATCACGTGGATACCATTAGTAGGATAGTCATGTTTGAGGATATTTTGTGGGTTATTCTCTCGGTACCGGGTTTGCAATACCTCTTACGTACTTTGAGCTAATTATGAGGTTGCTCATCCTTTTGTTATACGAATTAACATAAATGGAGACATGCTCCGTGTGTGCGCGGCTTAAACATAATAAATGACTTTGCAAAGTAATAATATAGAATTTTTTCAAACATAACTTGTGAAGGTAGCTAATCTTTACTTTTTCATTAACATTAAAATCACATTACACGATATTTAAAAATCACCACACGAAAAAGCGATAAAAATGCTCCTTCCCTGACGGAGTCCCGTATGGTATAAGCTGCTTCATTTTGTTACATAACAATTCTATGAGATTGCAAACGTTCCAGGTTCTCGGGAGTTCTCTTCCTTCGCGGTCTTTCAACTTGTACGCTCCCTTCCCAAGTGCTTCCTGAACGTCCGTACGGGCCTTCCCACTTAGGCCCTAACTTTCCGGTGTCTTCTACACAGTTTGCCTTGTTGCTTCGATACACTAAGTCTCCTGGCTTGAAGCTTGTATTTCTAACTTTGGTGTTGTAGTATTTTTCCATCTGCCTCTTGCTTTTTACTTCTCTTATTGCTGCTTGCTCTCGCTTTTCTTCTATCAAATCTAAGTTGATTTCCAACGCTTCATCATTTTTGTCAACGTTTACTTCTGCTAACCTGAACGTGGGCATCCCAATTTCCGCTGGGATGACAACTTCCGTTCCGTAAGTTAATGAGAACGGAGTGTCCCCATTACTAGATTTGATCATGGTGCGGTGTGCCCAAAGTACATGAGAGATTTCTTCCACCAGTTCTTTTTTTCCCTGCTTAGCACTTGCTTTTATCATTCCCCTTAGACTCCTGTTTGCCCTTTCAACCAGTCCGTTCATCTGAGGATGCTTTACGGAAGCAAAATGTTGTTGAATGCATAATTTTTCACACCAATCCTTGAAGGGGTTATCTCAAAAATGTTTCCCATTATTAGATATAATTTCTCCTGGAAGACCATATCTGCATACTATGTTTTCCCATACGAATTTTTTGACCTGGTTTCCCGTGATAGTTGCTACTGGTTTTGCTTCTATCCATTTGGTAAAGTAATCCATAGCCACTATTAGAAATTTAACTTTGCCGGGTCCTTCCGGGAAAGGCCCAACTATGGCAATACCCATTTGTAAAATGGCCACGAGATGTGATTGATCAGACTTTTCCTGCGGATTCTGGGACTTGGTTTTTGGGTACTTGCCATTCTTGACATGCTTTTATAAGCGCCCTTGCGTCTTTGTGCATTGTCGGCCAGTAATATCCGGTCCTCAAAGCTTTGGCAACGACGGATCGTGTGCCTGCATGCATGCTACATGAGCCTTCGTGTATTTCCCGCAAGACGTAGTTTGCTTGTGAAGGTCCTACACATCGAAGGCATGGGCCTAGAAAGGATTTTTTGTATAGTATTCTGTTGATGATGGCGAAATGTTGTGATTTACGCTTTATCGCCCTTGCCTTTTTCCTTTCTGCTGGTAAAGTTTCATCCGTGAGGTATTCATGAATTCTTCTACCACGGCGAGCACCTCTCTTTCATTTACGGATTTTTCTTTCAATTCCTCCACCAACACCTGTTTGCTGAGATGTGCAAAACTGGTGGACGCCATTTTGCTTAATGCATCTGCCTTTTTGTTCTTACTTCTCAGGACTTGCTTTATTGAGAACGCACGGAAGGTGCTAGTCAGTGCTCTTACCTTTTCCAAGTATTTGATCATGTCTGCTTCTTTTGCAATGTAAGTCCCATTTACTTGGTTTGCTACCAGTTTTGAGTCTACATTCACTTCGAGGTTTCTGACACCCATTTTTTCCGCTATTCGCAATCCCGCTATCAATGCTTCGTATTCTGCTTCGTTGTTAGTTGTTTTCAACTGAAAATCTTAAAGCGTAATTGAACTCCAATCCATCCTGGATCCTGAGTACACACCTGCTCCGCATCCGTCTATGCAAGATGATCCGTCCGTGAACAAGGTCCACCGTGCCGGGAGCGGCTCTTCTTCTTTTGCGGAGTTGTCCTGTCCTTCATCCTTTGGTCTTTCTATAATAAAATCGGCTAATACTTGCCCTCTCACAGATACTCTTGGCCTATAATGTATTCCAAACTCTCCTAATTATATGCTCCACTTTTGCATCCGACCAGCGACTTCCGGGTTTGATAATATGTTTTTATATCGTTATGATCGTTTATATTCTGTGATAGGGTAGCTTAGGGACTTAATCTTCTTAGCCTTTTGCTTGTCATGACAATGCCCAGTACTAATTTTTCCATGGCGGTGTAGTTTATTTTCGGGCCCCGTAGCGCCCGACTTACAAAGTAGATTGGCATCTGCATGGCTTCCCTTTCCGTCATTAGTACGGCACTCACCGCCTCCTTGGATGCTGCCAGGTAGACAATGAGTTCCTCTTGTTCTTCTAGAGCGGTGAGCATAGGCAACTTTGCTATATGTTCCTTCATTTGTATTGATATGCAGCTGTCCCTTCCACTGTCCCATAGACAAGTTCGCTCTATTGTGTATTTTTTCAAAGTTTTGAAAAATAGTAATGATTTCTCTGTTGACTTTGCTAAGAACCTGTTTAAGCTTGCCAATTTTCCATTTAACTTCTGCACGTCTTTCAAGCATTTTGGTGACTAAAGGCTTAATACGGCGTCTACCTTGTCTGGGCAAATCCTAATGCCTTTAGTATTGACCTGGTATCCTAAGAACATTCCTTCCTCAACTCCAAAGGTGCACTTTTTTGGGTTCAGTTTCATGTTGATTTTTCTGAGTGTCTTAAATGTTTCTTCAATGTCGCGGACAATCTCATCCTCCGTGCGGCTTTTTATGACCAAATCATCTACGTATACCTCGAGGTTTCTACCGATCTATCCGTGGAATGTTTTGTCTACTAGCCGCTGATAAGTTGCATCGGCGTTCCTTAGACTGAAAGGAATTTTTGTGTAGCAAAAAATACCTTGGTTTGTAATGAACGCGGTCTTTTCCTCATCTTCTTCTGCCATTTGTATTTGGTGATACCTCTTGTATGCGTCCAGAAAGCATTTGAAGGGGAATCCACACAAAGATTCGACCTTCCAGTCTATTTTCGGCAGGGGGTAACCGTCCTTGGGACATGCCTTATTGAGGTCTTTAAAATCAATGCACATTCTCCAACTGTTGTCGCTCTTCTTTACCATAACCGGGTTGGAGAGCCAATCGTGATAATGAACTTCTCTCATTATCTCAGCTTTCACGAGCTTACTAACCTCGTCGTTTATTGTTACATTCCTTTCTGCGGCTTGGCCTCTTTTCTTTTGCATAACCGGCTGGAAACCTGTAACACCCCTAAATTGGGTCGCAGCGGAATAAGGGTCCGGGGCGTGTTACTTCTCAGATCAATAACACAAGATATATATAGAATGACCAAAAAGTCGTTTTAAAACTGATACATTGGATTTAACAAATATTTGATACAAATAGCCCGAAGCTTTAACTTGTTCCTTATTATTATTACAAAGATACTGGTTCACAACACATGAGTTTCCCAAAACATAATACAACCATATCTTTAGCATGACTTCCCAAAACAAAATCACCAATGTATCCTTGGCACCTTATGCTTACTGATCTCCTGAAAACATTGCTTTAAAACGTCAACAATAATGTTGGTGAATTCATAGGTTTGATAAATCATAATATGCAGGACCGCAAGACTTTTCCCGTGATAATGCAACACATGCAGACATCACAAAACCAGATTACATTTTCCTAAGCTCATGACACTAAAGCTCGACGATCTTTCTTGCAATAATAATATATATTGCAATTTCTGCCCGATTAGATGTTTAACTCAAAAATATCCCCAAATTCGACATGCTATACGTTCGTTCCCGGTGATAGCTAGTCACCCGAACGGGGAGGTCGTTTCCCCAAATAGATCTATTCATAACATTCGCAGCTCACATAATGAATTAACAACTACATCTTGCAATTGACAGTTTCAGGAATAATGGGCTCAACTTAGGTTATCGCTACTTACGCAAACAGGTAATCAATATAAAAATATCCACTTCGTCAATTTATAAAACAGAGCATAGGTTTTACACCCCATAGTTTATAAATCATGAAACGTAAAAATGTGGGCTATGAACCTCACTTGATTCTGATAATCCAAATATCCAGATAAAGCATCACGTAAAAGATCAATGCAACCTAAATATCAAAGTCGTATACGTACCATGTACTTCGAATTAACTAACATCAAATACAGGTCAAATGTTAGATACATCATACAACAGACGGCTAGCAAGATTAAGAGGTCATGTAGTGAACGTAGTGAGGAGCTGGACACTTTAAATCGTTAAAACCAGCAACTCGTCGAATACGCCCAACCCACAAAGAGAGTCTCGTTATGAAACTCCCTAGTAATATAGTACTTTGATAACCACATTTAATTCTATATAGTTCAATCACCATCTAAATGTTTTAGTGAAAACATGTTTATAAAATTAAAACGTTTATAAACATACTTTTGGTAAAATCGTCATAACTTATCACGTTTCTAATCCATTCTTGCGTTCCTTATGCCCATATTTTCGTATTAAGACGGTTATCGATATGACCATTTATAAAATTTTGTCCTCTGATGAACAATAACTTTACTGTTTCATACCAGAACATGAGTTTCACTTATATAGTTTTTATCGCGTAAACCTGTAAAATCGTATTTATTCGTTATAGCTCCGATTTTAGTGATTCATCGAGGACGTACTCGTTATTGGGAAATCCTACAATTATACGGTATTACAAAAATATAACTTTCTGCATGAATAGTGTTTTTACTTTTCATGATTATAAAATTATTTATATAAACTTTAACTACAGAATACTCTCGAAATTTCATAACTTCTTCATTATTAATTGAAAAATCATGATTCTTATCATTTTGGAATCCTAAAAATATGTATTATTTGTTAAAAATACTAAACTAGCTGTTTGATATAAGTTTTATAAAAGTTATTTTATAAACTCCGTTTAATTAACGTATAACTCGTTTTTAACGTAACTTTTTCGTTATTAATCCGTTTGACAAGTTTCTTACCTTTTCGGAATCGTTGTGAAATGTATTATCTTATAAAAATATAAAATAAGTATACTTTTATACACTTTTGGACAGAATGTTTGCATGACTTTCCTAAGTCTATTTTTGGCCTTGTTTTTATATTTTACCACTTTATACTTTTTACCACAAGTCTTACACTTTATATATGTCATATATCATATATATATATTATGTCCATAGGTCCATCAAAGTCCTCATGTGTCCAAGTTTTATAAGTCTTTAATATTACTTATAAAACATAACTTTCATACTTACCATAAATCACTAGTTTTACATATGACTATTTTTACATAATAACCATAAGTATATAGACTTTTGTCTTGTATTTTCGAGTGACCGAAGCTTCTTTGTTCGGGTCCATTTATGTGATCCTAACACTTAACATGTCATTTGTATTTCTTTCACTTGAATCATATTAAGAAACTATTATAAACCCTAATTTGTTGTTAATCATTTTTACACCAAAATAACATGGTACAATATTTTCTCATCCATATTAACATGATATTAGTAATAACACAACATGTATATTAGTGTACAAAATGACCATTGCAAGTAAAAATTCCATTTACATGTTAAAAATCTTAAATGGTGATTCAACTAAAATAGAAATAACATATGCATAGAAATGAAAACTATAAGAACATAAAGGGTTCTAGTAGACCTTATGATGTATGATGATGATGAACAAAGTAATCTAAACCCTTGTTTAGATAGAAATCCAAAGCTTGCACAATGAAAACCCTAGCTTTCCAAGATAAAACCCTAGTTTCACTTTTCTTGATTAATACTTGAAAAAGGTAATCCAATGCTTGGAAACACCTTAGAATGTCTTAATAATGATGTATGTAGATGTGTATAGGTTGTATAAAA
This sequence comes from Tanacetum coccineum, assembly GCA_026074375.1. Taxonomy (NCBI): domain Eukaryota; kingdom Viridiplantae; phylum Streptophyta; class Magnoliopsida; order Asterales; family Asteraceae; genus Tanacetum; species Tanacetum coccineum. The sequence goes on along the minus strand of BQNB010069615.1, from coordinate 67 downwards.
TTTTGTATGGTTTATTATATATGAGGGTTTTGAGCCGTGGCTATAAGAGAGCCAAAAGGGATGGTTT